>PQWD01011496.1:0-61718 GCA_019425675.1 Leucinodes orbonalis | reverse complement strand
ATCTAGTAACATTTCCCGTTGTAAAATATAGAAATATACACAAGAATTAAAATCATTCGTTACTTCGTAACAGTAGAGTATATATTTTCCACCAGGTACCACCTATACATGTCGCCAGAGCAGCTAGTGTGTCGGCCCTACAGCTACAAGGTGGATATATACTCGCTCGGACTGATACTGTTCGAGTTACTCCAGCCCTTTGGCACTGAGTCCGAGAGGGTGGCCACATTGATGCGACTACGCCAAGGGCACTACCCGCCGCCCTTCCACCAGCATCACCCTAATGAGGTACGATTACATTGTTTGTATGTTTGTTTGTCTGTTAAGATTTTTTATTTCTTAGGTAGAAGATTCACCTGATGGCTTAGTAGATAAACAATAAAATAACTAGATGCACAATCACGAACAAATATCAACCAAAAAATGTCTGAGCCGCTTGACACATACATTGACTTATATTTGACATGAAACCATTCATTAAAATTTAGACTTTAAGGCGTCATTAAAAAGTACAAAATCAAAAGCACGAGCATACTACAATGTCACTATGATATGTAGCGAGCGACGTGATTATGAAAATTTTGATAACTGACGGATGGGCGAAATTTTGCCGCGGACACTTTTTGAGTGAGATTGTGCATCTTGTTACATTTTTTAATGTTATAAGTGTACAGGGCGGTCTGGACGCTCACCTGATGGTAAGTGATACGCCAGACCATGACAGAGCGGCATTAAGGGAGACCAACAACTGATAAGACAGTTATTATCCTCCATCAATGCCGCACTGCGCCCGTCACCCGAGACAACAGATGTTAGGTCTCTCATACCCGGTAATTTCACTATATACATTGCCCTCATCCCGAAACACAAAAGTGCATAACACTCCTGTTTCACGGGATGATATCTGGCACTGCGGTGGTACCTACCTAGACGACTCAGTATCGAGTCTACCACACCTAGTTACTTAAATTGTTTATCTAAGATGGCCTATCTTAGAGATTGACTACACAGAATCAACTCTACATACGGGGCTTGGAACACATTTGTCATGTTATAATGCTCAATCACATTGGTAGATGGAGGTACTGAAGATGATGCTGAGCGAGGATCCTTCGCAGCGGCCCACGGCTATGGGCGTGAAGGCTCGGGCGCCTCTCTACGAACACACAGACGAAAGGTGGCACTTCTCGTTGCCAGCAGCTACTGTAGACCCTGTGGTGTGACCAGGTAATTATGTCATCATCATCTTATTAAACGTCCCCACCGAGGGGCACGAGCCTACCCGTATAGGGTGTAAAGGCCTTAATCGTTCATGCGGGCCCAGTGCGGATTTGCCGACTTTACGCGCTCCCTTGAATCGGTGGTAATTTTGTATTGATATTATAATCTCTCTGTCTCTCTCTCTCTTCAACCTATCGTTGTCCACTGCTGGACATAGGTCTCCCCTATTTTGCACCAGATATCCCGATCCTCCGCTTTTTATCCAGCCTCCACCAGTGACCTTTCAGCTATTATAATCAATCGTTTTATTTTTACAACTGTTCCTGCCTAATACGGTGAATTGCGTTGATAATTAAATAAATTTAAAAAAAAACAGAACCAAATTTATTATTTTTCAATTCAACATTGAAAGTTACATGAAAAATCGAATGAAAAATGTCTAAAAGTTTCCGAGCATTGTTTTCGGTTTTTTTTATAGCTCAAATGCTTTTTTCAACGTGAAAAGAAAAAAAATCTGCTTAAGCACCAGAAATTATAGTCACTTGTATATCATATTGTATGTAACTCTGGAGGTCTAAAATTCCCCTGTCCCCTTCCCATACTTCCTTTTCCCTTTCTTTTTTGAGTTTGTCCATGCACTCGTAGCTCCTACTGAAGAAACGAGTGTCCATGAGCTGCGATATCACTTACCATTGGTAAATCGTCTATATAAAATAAAATTAAAAAATAACTAAAACTTTATGGTCTTGTCAAGTGACAAATGCTGATAGAAGAGTAATTAGACGCCTTATGTGTTCTTATCGTTCGTATCGATGGCAAAACCATTTCGAACCATAGAAGCCCAAAATCTTGCTACGGTGACAGCGTTGTCTACCGCTGTCATTAAATCCTGCTGTGTGTGTGTGTGCGTGCGCGTGCGCGTGTGCGTGTCCTATCCTTAAGTGTTAGAAACATGTATATGTCGCAGTCATCTGGTTAAATTAGCCATCCCATTATACGCCTTGGACGTTCGTTAAACGCCGGCGAAGCGGTATTCAAACTAATAGCCATTTCGTTGACAGCAACTTTTAACCAGATGCCAGCAACATAAATACCATGTTTGAAGTGTATGTCTATCATTTTATTGTAATGAGTCAACGACTGTTATATTTGTATATGGCTTAATAACATCTTCAATCATAATATTGTTAACGATAGTGAACTTATCAAAATTAAAACTTAATTATTATACGGCATAAAAACTTACACGTGTTACGCCAGTGTGATTATATCACGACTCTTCGTTATAATTTTAAAATGAATACAGGCATTACTGCAATACATAAATAAGGTCAGCTAATACTTTTGTATAAGGCAGGACATTGGTTATCAATATGAGTAAAAATAATCGCTTATGAGATTTAAAATGGATTTTTATAATATAGATATTTTGAGATTGATAATAAGTTTTATTTTTAAAGCTAAGTTTAGGGTTAACAAAAATAAAAAGATCAAATGAGTTTTACATTTAATATTATTTGCGCTCGATAGGTTGACCCGCGATAAACAATTTATTGTTTAATATGTATTGGGATTTTTGTCAAGGTAGGTACCACCGCAGTGCCAGATATCGTCCCGTGATACAGGAGTGGTATTTGAGACCTAACATCTGTCGTCTTGGGTGTCGGGCGAAGAGCGGCATTGGTGGAGGAATAATAACAGTATATCTGTTGTAGGTCTCCTTCAATGCCGCTCTGTCATGGTCAGGTGTATCACTTACCATGGTGAGCGTCCTGACCGTCCTGTACTACTATAATATATATAAACTTATACAATTAAGGAACTATGTACCTACGTATCTAAAATTACAGTTATCAATTATTTATTTCTTGCCTCCAGGTAGCGGTACTGGGCGATACCCCCAAAGATAAGATGGAGATAAAGGTTTTTAGCCATAAATAAGCTTCTGTAAATTGCTTCTTATTCTTTAAGATTTATTAAAAACGAAGACATATTTTATATGATCCTATATTGAATGATTTCCGTAATCCTTCTGCATCATAACAAAGATATCTCTTATGGTATTTCTCTCACAATTTTCATTGACTTCATGCTTTAAAACAGTGGAATAAAGTTCAAAGTCATGTGATCTCTATTTAGTCAGAGCCAGAAGCCCTTTGAAAGCCAATGACAACTTTAATATTCGGAATCAATAGATTTTCTAGTGTGTCAGGATTCCTAGCGTTCAAAAGGTTAAGGATCACCAATCATCTCAGCCATACAATACATTATTGAATTAGTCCTTGCCCGACGGCCATTTTAGGCCTTACTCGTCTTGATCTTCAGCAGGATAACGGCAGGTATGGTTGGCTTGAATTCCTATAGATGTAGGCTGGGACTCCTCATCGTCTTATCTAGATGTCCCTGATTTCAATGCTTAGCAAAAATTATGGGTATTTTGTGCTGTCACGCAATTCCATTGCGTGTTTGTTCGCCAGAATCCCTATGGCTAAAATCTATTCCATTTCTATTATAGTTAAATTACACTACTTTATAAAAAAATATTTAGTAACCATTTTTTGTTAAAATATTGTTAACCCATTGTACGTCGGGAATCCAGACACAAGAGAAAATTGTGTCTGGCGCCTTAAGGCGTCGTTGGCTATGGCCAATGGAATATGGGTTAATCTATGCAGACACGAGTCAATTGACTTGACATAACAATTGATTGTTTTAGCCAGTGTAATTTCGTTTAATGTATTTATTGTTTCCTGGGTCAATCATTCTTTTGTATTTTCTTGTATTATAAGTATACAATTGAGCAATAAATGAATTGAGTTTTTAAGCTTGTTCGTGAACCAGTGTGTTGCCTTTTTCTGTCTATTCTAGTTAAGTGGTTGATAATTGAAAATAATGGCAACACTATTGTTTGTGAGAATATCGCGAACAAGCTTGATATTGGTCATGTTTTGTAATAGTTACAAGTTAAAATGTTAATAGAAAATATTTTTGATCTGTAGTTTATAATCAGCGTTTCATAAATGAAAAAAGAATGCTTTAGATGAATTCCCGCCATAAAAATAAACCTTAACAAAGCTCGATAAAGTGCATTTGCTGGAAACATATAACTACAACAGCCATATTACTTTTGATTATATCCTATTCAACCTATTGCAGTCTACCGCTGGACATTGGTCTCCCCCATTTTGCGCCAGATATCCCGGTCCTCCGCTTTTCTCATCCATCCACCAGCGACCTTTCGCAAGTCGTCGGTCCATCGGGCCGGAGGGCGTCCTACGCTACGCTTGCCGAGACGCGGTCTCCACTCCAGAACTCGTCTGCTCCAACGGCCATCGGATTTGATTCACATATTACCTAACAAACTGATGAAACTCCATGTGTGAGATCATAAAATATATATTTTTATTATTTGGCTTATATAAATATATATATGTTATTATTAAGGAGGTGAAAATTGTCTTACGTAATAAATTCATACAATTATCAGATGATTGCATTCATTTATACACCTTAACGCTGATTGTATTCATAGATCAAAGTAAGTAGGGATTTTTGTAGTTTAATTTAGAAAAACTAAATGTGCTGACTTAACGTCCATATTATTTAAATACGGACTAATTATTATTAGTATTTAGTAAACCGTCACACACTTTACCACATTGTGTTGTTTGTTTTCACTTGTGTTAATAAAATATTTGTGAGTTTGACGTCTGTATTATTTACACCATTTTTTTTCTTTTATATGCATTTCTAGTAAATGAATGAGGGAGTATAGCGAACGGTTACATTCATTTGTATTGTTACGGCCAAGATGCTAAAATTTATTAAGCATTATTTAAATAAATCGAAATACCTACTCTTTTTCTCTAACAGTTAATGGGTTTTAGACTTTGAATGAGGCTAGAAATTCATTTCATTTCATCAAATAAAACTCTTATCCATTTATAAATAAAATATTATTACAAATATTTTTTATTAATTATATAAGATCAACGAATCGATCTAACGAATAAACTAAATAGCTTTCCCAGTTATTAAATAATAAAAAGCAATACTTAATTATTATACCTATAGATAAGGAACAACGGAAACGTAAGACTGGGCTTGGATGTTTGTTGCTGTGTATTTATCATTTGGATGATAATTAGATTGTTATGAACATGTATTTGTATGTGCGATTATAAGTGTAACGTGATAAGACTATATTACTGTTAAGTAAATAAAATAAAATTGTTAAATAAAACCTAATTGTTTTATTTCTATGCCCAACATTGAATATTGATGTCAATGAAATTGAAAAATACATTTCGGAAGGATTCCATATCCGTATTTATCTCTAAGTCGTAACAAATTGTTTTAATAATGTCATTCTGTTACGACTACGATGAGCCCATGCCATATATATCATTCGTGATGACATAGTGATGTTACAAAGTGCGATTTTTCCAGTTTGGTGAGGACATTGTATAGGTCTCGCCAAAGTTTTTGGCCGCTCCGAACTTCGCACAAGACTATGCGCAGCCTTGGCTATACCTACGCAGTGAGCATTTGCGACTATATTCAGAGCGAACATAAAGTTTGGCGAGATCTGTAGTTTCCGTGCTTCGAAGTACGTTTATCTGTCGATCCTAACTACTATCATCATCATTAGCTCATTATACGTCCCCACCAAGGGCACGAGTCTACCCGTATAGAGAGTACCTATAGCTATAAATAAATTAATCAAAATCGAAAACACATTGTAGGTGGCGGGATTTGAACCTGCACCTTCCAGGTCCGAAGGCAACAGGCATCACCAATGAACTACCGATGCTCAGTATGGTATGGGAGGAACTATTTCTATGTGGTTTGCTCTATAGTGATTTGTTATTTCTAATTTAAGAAATCGCGCTGGTTGCCCAAACACTTCTGTCACCAAGTTGCTTAAAAGTTATCATCATCATTATGAGCTTATACGTCTCATTGAAAGCATCCTATACAACCTAGCCATAGGTAGATTAGGCCGTAAGCTTAGATAAACAATAAACTAGATGAAAATTACGAAGAAACGTCAACCAAAAAATTCCCGGGCCGCACTACACATAAGTTATCGTTAGGAGTATATGTCTATAACAATGATATATACACTTAGTTGCAAATAAAACATTTGGATTTGAATTTCTGTAATTGGGCTATAATATACAATTATTCATTTCAAATTAGACCTTTTAACACGTAACTGAAAGGGTATAAAATCGTAAAAGCATGAGCACTATGTCATTATGACAAGTAAAACAATGAAAATTTGTCCATCTAACGCGATGGACAGAGTTTTGTCGCGGAATCTTTTTAAGTAAGTCATCTAGTTAATTTTAATAAATTTACGGCCTTCGATACCTAAACAATTTTAGGTATCTAAGGCCGTAAGTCACCACGTATGCTAAACGTAGATAAGTGGGTCTTAATGACAACTATGCTAAGGTTTTGCCGGGACCGACGGCTTGAGGTGCCCTCTAAAGCACGGAATAATCTTTTCGGACAATAATGCGAGTCAACCTAAATGTCTTAATCAAACGAGGAAACATCACACAAAGTGACTGTCATTGAGTAGCGTCTACCCGTATGATTCGACTTACTTATGAAACGATCTTAATACATGTTCAATAAATAAATAAACAAAAGTTCAGACCACTAGAAACCGGAGGCTATTACTATTAAATTTTAACCGCCACAGTGGCATATATGCAAGAGACTTTCTTTTGTATCTGGAATCCCGGCGGTTAATTGGTTAAAACTTAGGTGCCCAAAACTCACCGTAGTTCTTCAGAATAAACCATATTTGCATAGGTTTTATCAGTAAGGTGTATTCATTTAAAGGATGTCTAAGAAATGTAGACATCCTTTAAATGATTAATTGTGTGATTTCAGAAAATAAATCATAAAAATGTTACTATGTATGTAGCTTAAGATAAATTTTATCAAAGACACACATTCTAAAATATTTATCTATTACAAAATGCCTCTACCATTATTCCACATTTAACCTCTGCATAGGTTAACCTTGCAGCTAGTAAGGCTTGCTTCACACTAGCTTTTACTTCTTGTCTTTTTATTATTAATATGAATATATAATAATATAAAACAAACATACTAGTAGACTCGATACTGAGTCATCTAGGTAGGTACCACCGCAGTGCCAGATATCGTATCGTAAAACAGGAGTGCTATGTTCTTTTTGTGTTTCGGGATGAGGGCCCTGTAGCTAGTAAAATCACCAGGTATAAGTGACCTAACATCTGTTGTGTCGGGTGACGGGCGCAGTGCGGCAATGATGGAGAATAATAACTGTTTATCAGTTGTTGGTCTCCTTCAATGCCGCTCTGTCAAATTCAGGAAGATCACTTACCATCAGGTGAGGTCCTAACCCTCCTGTTCACCTTGAAACATAAAAAAACATTACCTTTATTTAGACCATAAAATGGAGTAAGAGTGACAGTAAAAATTAAATCATAATTATTCTTGTAATAGAGCCAAATTTCAGTTACGTACTCATAATTATCTTAAAATATCAAATAAAAGTCACTTGGTGAAATTACCGGTTATAAGAGACCTAACGTCTGTTGTCGAGAGTGACGGGCGCAGTGCGGCATTGATCGAGAATTATAACTGTTTATCAGTTGTTGGTCTCCTTTAATGCCGCTTTGTGATGGTCAGGCGCATCATTTACTATCACCTAATGTTAAATGAAAACACGAAGTAACATAAAAAAGAGGCAATAACCAAAATGATGACGATGAATAATCAAGAGCGATAAATATTGTATCTAAGGATTATTTTGTTATCAATGCACCTGGCATGGTTATTTGGTTATGGTGAGCTTGAACAGCAACCCCTTGCACTAGTGCCTAACATTCGTTCCTTACCATGAATCTAGTAAAGGCCTACTTCTGTACCATTACAATACATCAGTCGTCGCAGCCAACTAAAGGCGGACAAGATTAACCATGAAGGAAACCATAATTGCGGCGTAATGCTTGATAAATTAGTGTAGGTTCCTAAAACAGCGGATATAGCTTTTTTTAAATAATAAAACATAGAATCACCTGAACCAAAAGAAAACATGTTCATTCTCATGTTTGCACTCGTAGTGCATGAGCATCGTATATAAGCATGCTTATTCTCTGTTTAGTTATAGCATTATCGTGGTTTTAGGAACTTGATGGTGCTCTGTAAATGTCTGTGGATATATATTTATTTGAAAATAAAAACTAATGATACCTAATCTTTTTATTTTAAGAACAAACAATATAAAAACACTGTATCACTAACAACAAACTAAAAACCTTAAATATAAAATAAAATAACTAAATAAAATAATAGAATAACTAAATAAAATAATTAACAGCACTCCCATTAGGTAAAGTTCCGGAGATACTGGCAGCATGATACATCTAGATTAAATTATTGCGCTATATTGTAGATGCACCTTTACGTACTTATAACCAGTGCGTGTAGTAAGATAATTATAGTGAATATCAATGTCGGAACGTCAAGAGTTGAAGTTCCGACGACTCATTTCGTTTCCCAATCTAAGTTGTACATCCTATTAACATGGCAGTCTTTAAATTCCTTTTAGTGTTGAGTGTACTCTGTGGTTTGGAAGCCCATAAAGTGTTAGTGACTTTCCCGTTGCCGGTGAGAAGTTTGAATTTGCTTGGCGAAGGTATCGTGAGGCATCTGTTAAACGCTGGACATGAGGTAATAATAATGGTAAATAGGTGCTAAACACAATTCAAGTGAAGGAACAGTATGCAGGGTACATAGTGCTTAGAACCGATAGCTGATGCGGCGCTAAGTTTAATGAGTGTCCATGTAACTGCAAAAGGAACGTAAACCAACCCCAAACTAGATGATGACCTGACCTGATTATGACCCGGTATATTGATGGATTGTGGATGCCATCAGTACCTACGATCGGTCTCAATACAAACATTATAATAGGTTTATTCCTAATTTTTCTCAGCCAAACCAGCAGACGGTTAACCTGGTTCATTATATCGCCCATTTCACTGGTACTCCAAAGGAAATATGAACGCGTTGACGTCCTTTAAAAAGCGAATAGGAAATTTAGTTATGGGATTGGTGAGAAACGATAGGTGTTCTCTCCAGTTGGGCCAGCCAATTCTTGCCGAAGCATGGTTTTCTCACAATTGAATGATAAAAAGTTTATGTTTTTTTTTAATAAACTTTCTTGCTGTCGACGTAATAAAACATAATGCGATCGAATTCTAATTAACAAGACAACAAATGAGTATAAAACTTAGGACTTTATTAAAAATTATGGGGATTTAAGTACTTAAGTAATATTTTTCTTTTAAGGTAACCTATGTTACGGCGTACCCATTCAAAGATCCACCCAAGAAAAACTTTAGGCAAATTGATGCAAGCAGCACGAAGCAATTATTAAAAAGTAAGTACCTGAAATGTTCAACTTCTTTTATATGATTAAAATTGCGACAGCCCACTAATCACCCTCCGTGAAAAAGTGAAACACAGTGCAGATAACTTATTAAAAAAGATGTCATAGTATGACGACCAATCTGGTGTACCTAATGGTCGAGAAGTCGGCCGGGTTCGATCCCCGTACAGTACAAACATTTGTGTGCATGAACAATTGAACATGTCTGTTTGTCGCTAGATGGCGATGTGTGTACCTACTATGTCTGTGGATATTTATTTACTTCTTACATATCCAGAAATTTCACTATCTGCCTCACCCTTCAGCCAAAAATGCAGCCATTTTAAAAGGATAATTGATAAATCGTAAGAAATTTGAGATATTGAGGCACCCACCAAATCCTTATACACGGTTTGTTTCGAGTACCTGAAGTCTCTTCGATTAAGTTATTCCTACTAAGTGAGCATTATCAGATTTAAAAATGAATCCGCAATATTTAATTTTCAGATGCAAATCTTCTCAATACGGGATATATTATGAGCAATTCTGTTCAGAATGGGATCTATCAAGTGCAAGAACTAGCCGTTAATGGGGCAAAAATGACGTTTAAGGACAAAAACGTTCAGAAACTGCTTGAAGACACATCTGAATCGTTTGATGTGGTAATTTCTGATCTCATGGAGACGGAAATTTATGCAGGGTTTGTAGATATTATCTTTAACACCTACATGTCTCTTCACCTTAAGAGAGTGGAACGCCCTTCCTGCTTCTGTCTTTTCAGAGACTTAGGTAGATATAACCTTGGTGTCTTTAAGGACAGAGTGAATATCACTCATGCATTTTCTGGGTTGACGTGTAGGTACCATCATCGGCCTCGTCATCGCTGACCATCAGGTGAGACTGAGGCCCAACGTAAACCCATTGAGAATAAAGACCAATCGCAGTCCATTGCTGGACATAGACCTCCCCTATTCTGTGCCAGATATCCCGGACCTCCGCTTTTCCCATTCAGCCTCTATCAGTGACCTTTCGCAAGTCGTCGGTCCATCCGTTTTTTTTTATAGGTAACGAGCACACGATTCACCTGATTGTAAGTGATACCGTATCGAGTGTCTATGAATAAGACACTCGATACTCCAAAGGAGCAAAGAACGAGTGTGTTGCCAATCTCAAATCAGGAAGCAAAAGGAAATATGGGAAGGGGTAAGAGGGTGTTTTGGGCGTCTGTTAACCTTGCTTATTTGACGAAATACCGCAAACCGTGGTTTCAAGCCGGTTTTCTGTGGTATCAATCCAGTAGAGCCGGTTCATTCGTGAAGTATTTAACCGCATCAGTCCTTCGTTAATTTGAAGGCTGTTGAAATTGAACGATGTCAAACATATTAAGAATGCTTCACTATCATGCCATAATCAAATTTTGTACTGCTACTTTGCGTAAGTACTTAATATATAATAATCATATATAAATACCATTTAGTGTATAAAAGAATAAATACAAGTATATTAAAACAAGAGCGAAAAATTCAACGACATTCAATGTTCAATAATTTTGTAACGTAAATTATTATTCTATTCTTAACTACATTTCATCGGTGTTAAATTACAGATTCGCAGCAGATACAACTGCCCGATGTGTGGCTATACTCCATGGTGCTCACTCCGGGCCCTCCGTCTGGTTGACCAGCCAGCCAACCCGGCGTACGCCGCTGACTACCTCACCGGTCATATTCCACCACTTAATTTCGTCCAGCGGGTAGAACAACTCTGGGCTCACATTCAATGGTATTTTTTGAAACGGTAAGATCTCTTTATTTTTTTTATATAAACATATCTAATTACTAGCTACAAAACAGAACACAGATTTCTTCAAATTGATTCCCTTACTCGTAAATGTTCCATTTATTCGTAGGAAACCCGTCAGCGGTTTTAGGTATTAAAGTTGTGGGAAATTTTTACTTGCTGTACTACAATGGTAGAATACAGTCTAGGATTAGGCCTCTATTTTCTACGTAGTAATTTAGATCTCGGCGACCTTCAAGAAAAGAGCGTACACTCTTTTCAAGCCCCGGCAACGCATTTCTGCGACTTTAGGTCTTGCAAATGTTTATGGGCGGCGGTGTCACTTACCATCAGATGAACCATTTGCTCATTTGCCTCCTGTTCAATAAAATAAAATAAATGCTTCGACAGTTTTCCTAAGGAGATGTTACAATGGTAGGTAAGATTGATTTCTGTAAAACCACTACAACGTTCTGTGCCCACTGCTTCAAACTTCTTCACCTTCTGTTTCAGATTTATCATTATTCCTCAGGAAGAAGCTGAATACGAGAGGTTCTTTGGACCTTTCGTGGCAAAACGGGGACGTGCTCTCCCCTCTTACCAGGAACTGATATACAATGCCTCATTAATTCTTAGCAACGAACATCATTCGATGGGAAACATACCAGCCACTCCGCAAAATTTCAAATTCGTTGGAGGTTTCCATATCGAAGAACCTGTTAAGCCTTTGCCAACGGTAATGACTACATAATTTATTCTTAATTACTAAAAGTGCTTACTGCTGCGTAAAAACGAGTCAGAGAAAAATCAAAAATATTCATTTTAAGTGGAGCGAGCTTTTGGCAGTATCTGTTATTGTTTAAAACAAAAGCTGGGGTTTGGCCTAGCAAGAAATATTGAGTCATAGAGATCATTGCGCAACGTGATCTTACAAAGAAACATTACCTATTATTTTACCATTATTTAGTAATACGTTAGGCACACGTGTTTTACCAGTTTGTATAAGGAGTTGTATGATGCATCTAATTCGGCGTGGCAGGTATTACGTAGAAAATGTGAAGGTGCGATAATTATAAGGATATTGTTTCTATTTTCTCCTCATCTATATTGTTAGGTTTTTAGGTCTCTACCATTTTGCGTCGTCAATAATTATTAAGGCTGAGCTTTGTGCTAATTAAATGGCTATTTAAAATGGTAATTCACAGAAACTTCAAAACCTAATGGATGGCGCCAAGTACGGCGTGATTTACTTCAGCATGGGCTCGACGTGGAAGAGCAAAGACATACCTAGTTCAGTTAAGGTAGAATTACTGAAGATGTTCGGGGAGTTGAAACAAACTGTTATTTGGAAGTATGAGGAAGATTTGGAGAATATCCCGGCTAATGTTCATATAGTCAAATGGGCACCACAACACAGTATTCTTTGTAAGTACTATTGTTTTAACTAGGTGTCGTGCGTTGTGTTTATGTATAAGGTACCTATCATTTTCTATTTACTTGCTGTTTCTCATCGCCACTCATGAAAAATATTGAATGAATGCCATTTAGGGTCGCCAGGATACTTCATGATACTTTGTGCAGCAAATGGTCATCAGAGCCCATCAGTTAATGCTCCAACCGAAGACGATGGTGTGGATTAGAATATTGTGGCTCGTTGAAACAAGTCCCCCTATTTCTATCTATACGAGTAGGTGTCGCGAAAGTCGCGAAGGAAAACATCGTGAGGAACCTGCGTACGCCTGCGAAGAGATTGAAAGTGCGTGAAGTCGTCTAATACGCACTGCGCCCGCGTAGACGTAGGCCTTTACTGGTAGGCTCGTGCCTCTCGGTGGGGACGTTTATGAGCTGATGATCAAGTGAGACTGTCAAACAACTTTACGGTGCTATTAATATTCTTCTAGCGCACCCGAACCTTCATTTCTTCATCACCCACGGCGGGCTACTCTCGTCCACGGAAGCGCTGCATTTCGGGGTGCCAGTGATTGGCGTGCCGGTGTTTTTGATCAATTCATCAACGTGAATAAGGCCGTGATGGCGGATACGCGCTCATGGTGCAACTGAACCATCGGTTAGCTGACAACTTGAGGCCAGCTATCCAAGAGATGTTGACGAACCCCAAGTAAGACCTTTGAGTGTTTTGCCATATCTGTGGAGTCGGGTGTTTATGACTGCGACACAGTTTCTACAATTAAAGCAGTCATTATAGAACAAAATGTGTTTACATGGTTTCCCTTGTGAATATATTTCAATAAATATTTATGTATTTTGCACGTAGTACCTTTAGGTTCTACGGGTAGATAAAGAAGGTTAGTAAGAATAAGGTACTCCAGATTTCTTATCTAATATGGTTTTGTGCTGTTTGAATATATTTCATTTTCATGGAAACTTACCCAAGCTTCTTGAAAGAACTTGGAACTAAATTACTGATTTGCTTCATTTGCCTTCACTGGCGATTGTTAGATTATCAACAGTAATACTCCACTATTATTATATAGTAGTAATAATACACTATTATTATATAGTAGTAATAACATATGCACTTTCGGACAAATATATATTTTAATACTTAATTAAATTAAAGGAAACTAACGACATGACACTTCACTTACCCGCCAAGAACTTTTAATTTTTGACGTTTTTGATTGAATTAATTAATTTATTTTGTCATAAAAGGTTGTTAAACATTAATTTTCCATCAGGTACAAGGAGAAAGTTCGAGAATTGTCTATGATATACCACGACCGGCCAGTGTCTCCCGGTGTGGAGTTGGCCCATTGGATTGACCACGTTGTGAAAACGCGCGGGGCAGCACATTTACGTTCTCCGGCTCTACATATGCCTTTTTACAGTAAATTCTACTTGGATCTAGCCCTTATTGTGTTAGTAATTATGTTTGCTATGAAGAAACTTGTAAGTTTAGTTTTTAGAAAGAACGTCAGTAAAAAAGTTACGAACAAGAAAAATAAATAAAAATGTAGTTTTTTTTTAAATAAACATAGATACACTAATTTACGTACATATTTATGTAGCAATAAATACATTTTCTAACATAGGTATTTGTACTTTATTTGACTCTTGTCCAAACAGTTGTCTTTTCAGTTCCGAAGTTGAGATAGATAGGTACTTATAATTTAACTAAGAAATAAAGTTAAAAGCATTTTTCACTACACATTAGATTAAACATTATATTATGAAGAACTATGATTGAGTCTTCATCATCACCTCAGATCATAAACGTCCCCACCGAAGGGCACAAGGCTATTTATAGGCCTTTGTTGTCCACATGGGCCCAGTGCGGATTGGCAAACTTCACACACAACATTTGAATTTCTTCGCAGGCGTGCGCAGGTTTCCTCATGATATTTTCCTTCACCGTAAGAGTGTTGGATACATTAACGTACATATAATTTCGAATATTCCAAAATACATTGGTATGTGGCAGTATTTGGAACCTGCACCCTCTAGGTCGAAAGGCAATAGTCCACATTATTGAAGCCACAGACACTTCGCTGTTTCCTTACTAACTTCAGTTCAGAAACTAAATATTCACAACGGAAGCGAACGGCGCAGCCATACATAATTTGTTGAAATTAATGTTGGTAGAGTCAGGTCGTGTAAATTTAGAAGCTTGGCTCTACATGAGATCTTGGCAATATTTATATGAAATGTTATTGAAGGATTTGAAGTTAAAATTAATGTTACAATTTATCTTTATGTATGAGTCTAAAAATGGTGAGCCATAAATAAAAACACCATCATTTACTGATATATAAAATTTAATTGTCGAGTCAAAGGTAAACTCAATATCGCTAATAACAGTAAAATATACAATATCGATCGTATTAAGTATTAGGTATACGCCATATATGTAACAGTGACTCCAGCCATATCAAATAACAATATATTAAGTGACGCACGGCTCTAGATCTTACAATATAATTTTCAATTTCAAACTTCATTCCCACGTTTAATAATATGGAAGCCAAAATACAAAAATATTAAATTCCGTTAAATGCCTAACTAACGTTTTGCTAAATACAATTATTGAATATTTAATAATATTACAATATATGAACATTACTATTCTATGTATTTAAACTAATTTATGGTAAGGCATTGCTTAAAAATTATATTCATAAACACAATTACAATGTATCATTCATTCCAATAAGAGTTCCATGAGATGTAACAAATTAATACAATTCGTATGTTAACATCAAACAAATCAAACGTGAATTTAATAGCTTTATAATGGATGGACAAACTTTTCCAACTTATGCTTCGCATTGAAAACAAATAAATGTCATCTACGGTGGTTACACCGAAAAGAAAATGGCTGCCAATTTGCCAATACAATCTTAATTCAAGCAATTACGTAATAAGCTCGTGAGAGATTCCTGATATCCTTATACTAATATGAATGCTTTTTAACAATTTAGCACCACTTACAAGAAGCAGATTTAATTTTAATAGGTGGGTATCAATGCCAAATGTGTGAAATGCCAACGCCAAACAATGTTGCTTAATTGTGAATTTAGCACCTAGAAATCATATACCTTTTACCAGTATCAAACATATAGTTGCTGCCCCTAAAGGGCATTCAGAGTTAGAATGTGATTTTGTAGGTATTAAAAGTTCCTTAACTATAAGAAAATTTAAATAAATAGCAGTTTGAAGAATAAATATATCCTTGATAGATTCTTTTATCTACCGATGTCTATAAGATGTCGAAAATCAGCTAATGTACCAACCATTGATAAATAAGCCCATGAATTTTTCATCACATATTAATGTTAATACAAGAATAACAAACTTTTTGTCATACATAAGTCACATTCTAACCTAAAAATGGTCGACTTTGACAGCAACAGTGTTCAAAGTGGTCGTGCCAGGAATATGAATTTGGTCCCAGTCGGTGCTGAGGTGTGCTTCTGTGTCCGTAGCCTTAATGGTGAGGCCAAGGGAGGGTACAGCGTTGGCGCAGTGCGGCAGGCGTAGGGTCACAGGCCTTAGGAACACTAGGCCTTGTGGACCGCACATCACCAGTGGGGATAACATCGCTTCACCTAAATAAAAAGTTTATTGAGATGCGTTGATTTATTTACGTATCCTGAGTGTAAGTTTCAGTTCTTTATATAATTACATAGCATTACATCTTAAAGATTTTACTATTGCAAGGAAGTCAAAATATTATAAAGCAGCATAAAAATTAGTAATTCATTGAAAAAATAATATGACTTACACTCAGAATGCCGATATATTAGCATTAAATTAAATTACTTGAACAAAAACTGAACTATTTAAGTCAAATGTTATTGTTTTTAATTTTATTGAGTGACTTACAAAATGCTAAAACACACTATGTGCATAAAATTATTAGAAAGTCTTTTAAAAAGTTGATGATGAGGATAAGAGTCCAAGAGAACGCAAAAAAGGACAAAAACTCAACACACAAACACAAATCACAAAATAAGACGCAAATTGTTAAGCAAGCCAAGCACACACAGACAAATATGAGTAGCATTAAAACGGGCAGTATGAAGAAGAAAAAGAACGATAAGATAAGTTATGAATAGACCCAAATACGAATACATGTATTTTATCGCGCAATTTTTTGCATAGAAATGAGTTTATCTTATTTAATACTACGAAACGATACTGATAATACAGGAAGATAATGCACGCGAAACACGAAAACAATGGTGCACATAAACTTTTTACTCTTGCACATATTTACAGTGCGCAAAAACGCGAAACTTTTGTTAACATACGATCATATAGTTGGCTGGACGTAGCAAAGTCTCCGTCGCCTTCGCTCCTCAATTTCTAAGTACGAGTGTATTGTGTGGTAGCTGTATAGATGTAAAACACAGTTTTAGACCTTCGTTAGTTATGACCAGTTATATAGATGGAATCGTTAATGAAATTATATGGGATGCAAGTGCTGTATATAAATGTAATAGAAAGTGCTTATAGTATACTGAACATGCTTACGATAATGATAATAAAATCATAAAAATAACATCCAACATGCACATAAAAATATATTACTTGATATATGAGTACATTTGTTACAAAAATTATATAAAAAATAACCTACGAGTGCACCTACACACAATCATGCATAATAATACTTAGCGCACGCAATCTAATAACAGAACTTCAACATTCCTGAATCAAAACCACTAAATACATATTCCATAATTTTGCTGTTCAAAATCACCCATATTCAATAAAGTTTTGCAATTTCTCTAATTAGCAATCCGTTAATGGCCAATTAGTAAGTGCAATCTACGACACTACAAGAGCGTGGCTCGTTATAAAAGCATTACCGTTGTCCATGTCGATGGGAGGTCCCCCCACTCGTTGGCTCAGCCTGGGATCTGATACAGTAAAGTAGATCTTTTGCTTGATCCCTGGTGCTATCGCCTTTGGAGGAATAATTAATGATACGCCCCATTGTCTATCCTCCAGTACTCCTCCCTCACTATCGAATATACCCCATGTAGTATGCGGACCTTCGGGGTCTACCTCGTCTGTTTTATTAGCAGAATCATTACCATCTACCGACACCACGGTGTTCTGATTGACAACTGTTGTTTCATTCTGACTAGTAGACATATTATCAGAATTTTCCTGACTCGTCTCAGGACTTTTCTCTACAATTTTCTCACAAAACGTAACTGTTCTATTTGTTTTGGTTCCACGCTCTTGCAAATCTTGCGAAGTATAAGGCGTACTCTGTGGCTTGTTTTCAAAATTCATGCTACATTCGGACGCGTAATGCGTCTCTATAGATGTAGTAGATTCATAGGGTACTGGAGAAGTAGTTGTTTTTAAGGCGTTCGATATATGATCTGCTTTCCCATGTAACCTTGGCGCATACATTGGTTCGCCTTTTAATACTTTAGTTTCCACGTTTAAAGATTTTTCTTTTTCCGAGTCTGTCTTTGAATCCGTAAGTCGAAGTGTTGAGAAATCAATCTCTTGGAATGTTTCATTTTCGTTGGTATTCTGAGTTTCGGCTTGAGTTTGATAAATGGGTTCACGGCGAGATAAATGATTTGCATCACCTAACTCATAAGGACTGCTTCTTGTACTGCCATCCTGGGCAGGAACAAGAGACGAATCTTTTACCTCTTGGTGAGATTCATAAATAACACTTTCTTTTAGTTCACGTTTAGAGACATACAATGGCTCCCGCATTTTCACTGCGTCACTTTCATTCGCCTCCTTTCTGGACTGATATATTAAATCTTTTTTAGCTTGGTTCCTCTGTTTAATAATTTCTAACTTTTCTTCCAATCGCGTGCTATAATTGAGCTCTTTGCTTGCCTGGAATGCTGCTTTTTGTGACAATATTTCTTGTCTTGAAACATACGTGCATTCGGCGGAAGCAGGTCGTATTTCTGGCCTTATCTCTGGCATGTCTTTACGTGTCCCGTAATTGTTTTCGGAACAACTAGACTTTATTTCAGATCTCGTTGCGTACGGAGATTCTGTTTGCCCTAATCTAGCCATCATTTCAGTCCTTGACGCATACGGAGGTTCGCTCATACATTTGCTCATAGGTGACACTCTTCCTGGGAAATTAACTGGTGTCTGTAATCTTCTTTCAGGTCTTACACCATAAGAGCACTCTGACCATGAGGTGCTTGCAGGAGGTTCGTAAGTTCTTTTACCATACAATGGTTGGTTTGAATGGTTCGATGTGAATGATCCATCCATCCTTTGTTTTAGCATTTCTTCTTTAGTATTGTATGGCGACTCCGAAAACCTCTGCCTCAACATATCTTCTTTAGTCGAATATGGGCTTTCAGAAACCATCCTTTGTCGTAGCATTTGTTCTTTGCTAGAATAAGGAGATTCACTGTAAAGTGATTCAGATTGCATCTTGTTAATATCTTGTTTGGTAACGTAAGGATTATCCGGTATTTCAGTTCTTGTCCCGTATGGGTTTTCTCTAGCACAATCTGTTCTGGTAACGCTACCATAAATATTTTCTCGAGTGCACTCAGCTCTAGTGGCATAGGGATTCTCTCGAGCACACTCCACTCTAGAGGCGTAGGGGTTTTCTCTTATGCATTCAGCTCTTGTGGCATATGGCGGTTCCATAATCGGCATTGCCATCGTCTGGCGATTCCCATACGGATTCTCAAAGCTTGTATTTGAGGCTTCAGATCTGGTTGCGTAAGGATTTTCACTGGAGGTATCATAAAGAGACGAGGTATATGTTCTTCTCGGCTTTGGAATGGGGTCATAAACAATGTGGTCTTTGCTTTGGTATAAAGGTTCTGGAGGTAACGGTTGTGTTGGGTGAAATGGTTCGTGTTTTTGTTGCTGTCTTTGGTAGATTGGATCTATTTTGGTTATCATATTAAAGCTAGAAGTTTGTCCATAGATACCCCTTCTATTGTATTCTATAAGGGAGTTCTGTCTACGTAACAATGGGGTAACTTTAGGTTCCGTCTCTATGTCACACATAGAGTTTTGTCTTCTTAAGCTCTTAACAACAGGTTTCGCTTCATAGTCTCTGACTGTGCAAACGGATCCGTTTCTTTCGTCACAGAATGAACTCTGTCGTTTCAGTATCGGTTTCAAAACAGGCTTTTCGCAGGATGAGTTGCTTCTTTGCAACATCTGGTTCCTGATTTGAGTGTTTCTCATATGAATACTCATATCGCTGACGTCAGATTTCTCACGTCTGAGCATCGGCATGTGTCTCTGTTGCATGTCAGTATCACAAAGAGACTTCTGCCTGGACACTTTTTGAGAGTTTTTCGTTTTAGATCGGAACAAATCGAGAACAGCGTTTTTTATGAACGATGGCTTTTTGGACAGTTTCTTTTTAGTTTTTGGGGAGAACGACTCGTCGCGCTCCACACTTGAGTTCATGACGTCGGATGAGCTGCGGAAACCCACAACCAAATGCCCACTTAGTTACTGAATAACTATTTCAAACGTTTCAGATACACTATATATGGCATTATTTAAATTGTTATGAATTCAAAAGATTTTTCATATTTAAATGGGAAATCAATTATTCATTCTTTTAATATCGACTTTGAACAATCTGAAACGTTTTATGATCTTCATATTCTCATGATAATTTTGAGATTCTGTAAAAGCATATTGAAATAAATGCCGCGAAAACATACATTCATAAACGGTCTATAACAACAACCAATTTAAAAAATAAAGTCAAGTAAACATGAAAAGTATATATGAATCTATATGTAAATTAACAGATGAATATGACAGATAGGAATTAAAATGTAGATAGATCATAAAACTTAGTTCAATATGCTTTACATGGAATCAAGTTGCACTAAAATGCAGACACGCACTGCCAATTGTTGTATTACAAACAACTCTAAATACTCTAACAATGTTACAATAGGTTATTACAATTTACAGACGTTCGATAGAGATATATGATACAAAAATATATGTATAAAAATTCATAACCATATACAAAACCATAACTAATACTGTGGCCCGTCAAGACATGTTAGTCGATTGAAGCGATCGGTGTTTGCATGTTAGAGCAATTGTACGGGGGCGAAACAAAATGGGGGGGGGGGGCGGTGGTTGAATAACTGACAGAAAAACAGTATTTTTATAAACATGCATTATTTAAAAAAAAGTTAAACATCTTTTAAGGTATAGACAGTGTGGTCCAATAGGTCTAGTGTCGCGGTTGTGTCGAAGTATCAATGCCTTACCTCAAGTTGTGCATATGCTGCGGTTTTCTATACAGTTCAAATGCTGAACCTCTCTGCTCCCTGCTGCCAGCTAAATCTGTATAAATACATAAAGTTAGCCTAGTTTAGATCGCCTAGCAGATTAAGAAATATTTTACTTGAAGGATAACAAATATACAAATTATTTCACTTTTTTTAAAAAGATAAAAAACTAGCATTTATTAGTAGTATACATATTTTACATTTTAAATTTAGATTTTCACTGTTATTGTAGTTTTCTTTTGACACTAGACAATATTTATATTTTTACCCATGATATTTTGTATATATAAAGGTAGATTCGCCATCCGGGCCTCAAAAACGAACCGCCGAAAAGAGTACAGTTTGTACTCTTTTGTTTATGTAAATGTACGCCCATTCGAAATATATGTATGTGTGCTGTCACTGCATTCGGAACACTTTTTCCGATTGTTTTGTAAGCATATCACGAATCTATTTTTTTACATCATTGCTTTCACTACATTTGTTTTATTTTTGTTATGAGAATTATTGAATTGTTATTATTTTGAGACTGACCTATCAGATGAGGGTTGTGTGGCAGGTTGATAGCTCGGTGATGCGAAGGCGGGCCGGAATACGGAGGCGACTGCGGCGGCATCTGACCACCGTACATATTCTGCTGCTATTAAATACAATAGTTTAAGGTTAGAATATCATCAAAAAGTTAAAAAGAGATTGACGACCCAAGCTTTACGCTTGGGGCTAGATGGCGCTGTATGAATATCAGCTATATATATCAATTTATTCATTATTTCTCCTAGCTGAACATAGTGTAGTAGATAGTGCAAGAAAAAATACTTTTGATCAATGCAGTAGGAAGCTTATCATGAACATAAATTAATACGATATTATACTATTTTTGCATTATGTAGAAAAATAAGCACATTATGAATCGAATTTCATTGGGTTATTCCTAATTGTATAATGTCAAATTGTTATTTCGCACTATTGTCGTGGCAACTTATAAGTAAGGTGGCACTTTGCTTTGTTTTATTTGTCTCTTATTTACTTGAATATTTTTGTTTCTTATTAAAATTCCCATCTGGAGGGTGCAGATTCAAATCCCGCCACGTACTTTCGATTTTTCCAAATTATAATACATATTATGTTATATTTAGCTCACGCTCTTACGGTGAAGACAATCATCGTGAGGAAACTTGCGACCGCCTACAAAAATTCGAAGGTTATGCGTGAAGTCGGTCAATCCGCACTGGGCTCGTGTTGACGACTAAGGCCTATACACACTTTATGGGTAGCTCGTGCCCTTCGGTTGGGACGTTTAATGAGCTGATGATGATGATTATTTGCTTATCCACTTTTATTGGTTGTCCTAAAAATAAATAAATATATGTTACCTGATGGTAGTTGTTGATTGGCCGGTGCATGGGATGCGAGTGGGAGTGGTGGTGTGCGTACGCGTGCGGCGCCCGAGGGGGGGTGCCTCCTGCCGGGACGGGGCCCGGGCCAGGGGGCTCCATAGTCTGAGACATTAGTAAAATAAGATAAAAATATTGAAGTTAATCAGAAAAATGTTCACAATAGTGTTTTAACAGCTTGATGCTGTATAATTTAAATTTCATTCCAATCTCTCGTGGGGTGGTATAATAATTTATTTCAATGCATACATATTAATTAAATTGGTGTGTCTGTTTGTCATATTGAAATAACCGTTTTTTACTGCATGCTTATGATTATAAATATATAGGATACTGTACAAACACCAAAACAACATTTCGTTTCATTTTTGTCTGTCTGTTTGTTCCGGGTAATCTCAGAAGTGGCTTGACCGATTTTGACGGAACTTTCATTGGCTGGTAGCTGATGTAATAAGGCAAAACTTAGGCTATACTTAATATAAGAAATTATTATAATAAACGTAGCCTATGTATTTATTTACATAGGCTACGTTTTACTGTGGGAGAATTTCTTATACAATGGGTAATACTTAGCCCCGCTATTTGAAAAAAAAAACATTAAGTTTTGACGATTCAAAACTTTATTTATGTGAATAAAGCATTTTTTAATTTGAATTAAAGAAGTATATGTTATTATTGTCAGATACATACCCCGTTCCTCTGATGGTGTCCGTTGTCGGGCGGTCGGTAGTGTTTAGGCTTGGGCGGCGGCACCGGCTTGTACGGGGGCACCGCGCCACGGGCGTAGTCCGCTTGAGACACCGAGTTGGTTCGCCCGCTGTACATATATATTAATTAATATATGTACTATACAACACAATATTAAAGCGAGTCATGTCCAAACAATTCCTAAAAAGAAATATTGGAAGCAACGGAGAAAATTATATAACTTTTTCTTTGTGAAAACATACATATTATAAGTATGTACACAGAAAAAAAACAGATCTACGAGTACTTATGATACCTGACAGAAACCGTATAGTTATATTATTACATGTAGCAATTAGGTGATTAGTTTTCAAGCCACAGAGGCAACACATGGCACTTAACAAAGATTAATGTTCCTTAACTATCTTTTGTAAATCCATACATATATCTAACACATAAATTAAATTGGAGTGTCTATTTGAAATATTAAAATAACTGTCACTTACAACATGCAATGAACATATTTACAGAACATACCAACATTTTTTGTTTGTCTGTCTATTTCCGGCTATACAGATTTGCATGGGACTTTTTTGGCAGGTAGCTGGTATATTGAGGAAAAACTTAAGCTACTTTTATTTTCGAATAAGCCTTTTTAATCAGAAAAAATAATGTTAATCCGCGCGGCGGCCGTACGTCGCGAGAGCTGAGCGCTTAAAGGTTATGTTTTTCTGCGAGATAAAAATTTATAGGTACTACGGTAATACGGGTAATGGCGGGGACGGCTAGTATTATAATAAATATCATACCGGCAAACTTATTTCCTATATAAAACACCTGTAATGCGGGGGGTGGCTAGTATTATAATAAATACCATATCTGCAAACTTATATACTATATAAAAACATGTAATGCGGGGATGGCTAGTATTATAATAAATACCATACCTGCAAACTTATATACTTTATAAAATACATGTAATGCGGGGGATGGCTAGTATTATAATAAATACCATACCTGCAAACTTATATACTTTATAAAATACATGTAATGCGGGGGATGGCTAGTATTATAATAAATACCATACCTGCAAACTTATATACTTTATAAAATACATGTAATGCGGGGGATAGCTTCTATTATAATAAATACCTTCCTTCTTTCTATTATAATAAATACCATGCCTGCAAATGTATTAACTATATTTATATATGAAATACCTGTATTTGGCATGGTCGTTGGAAGGCACGTTGGGGAGCGACGGCCCGCGGGCGTGCATTGGCGTGTGCGGACTATTTCCGTTCATCAGGGGAGCTCTGTTTTGTTGCGGACTGCGATAGTTCTCTGGCGATCTGTGGTGTTCACAAAAACATGACAGCTGATAGGGCCTTTGCACCGTAAACATATATACATATAAAATGGGATTGCCTGTTTGTCATATTGAAATAAAAAAATGTTTCTTCATGTATATGAATATATGTATATACGGTAGGTACAGTCAGCGAAACAATATTTTTTATTTTTTTGTCTGTCTGTTTCTTGCGGGTAATATCTGCAACGGCTGAGCCGATTCGGACAAGACTTTTGACAACTGATAATAAGAAAAAACGTAGGCTACTTTTATTTTCGAAAAAAAAGTAATGTTGTCAAATGCGCGCTTTTTAGGTTATGTTTACTGCGGGAGAATACCAGCCATCTTGAATAACTCAAGGTATATCATAAATGGTACAAAATGATAAACAACATATGAAACCCCTCTAAAGGGCACAGCCCTTGGCAAGGCTATGGTGTTAATATTTGATTTAATAAAAAAATATAATATACCTATAGTTCTGGTCCGTATTTCTGTAATCAAGTGAGTTGTGTTCGTGCGAGTTGGAGTTGCGTTGCGGACTTTGGGCTGACATCGCAGTCGGGTTGGGAGGCGGAGGGGGTTCCATTTTACTGTAACAAACATTTAATGTGAAGCAATCAAGTTTAAGGCCCGAATTCTAGAACGAGACTCATCGTTGACCTTAAATTGAGTAAGAAAAGGAATGGTGTTATTTATCGTATAGAGCGCTATCCCTTTTTCACTCTACTTAAGTGAAGATCAACGCTTAAGTCTCGTTATAGAAAACGGGCCTTAATAATCATAGGTATCATCAGCCCATTAAACGTCCCCACCGAGGGGCACGAGCCTAACCATATAGGGTGTTTAGGCCTTAGTTGTCCACGCGGGCCTAGTGCGGGATGGCCGACTTCACGCACAACCTATGAATCTCTTCGCAGACGTGCGCAGGTTTCCTCACGATTTTCCTTCACCGTAAGAGTAATACCTATGTATTTTCATATTGTCTTAGATATATATTTCGACGATCCATGTGGTGTAATTGGTAGATACGCAGCTGTTTCGATTGACAAACTAAACATATATGAGGAATAATTAAAAAGGCAGGATGATATAATTAAAAAAAGGTATAAGGCACTTACACTGAAGGTGGTGCAACCTTCAGGTCGTCGGGTGCATTGGGTGGTAGACGGCTGCCCATACTCGACCCATTGTTAGTCCCGCCATAGTCGTAAGCTGCCGTGCCGTCGTACGAACTTTGCTGAAAAGTATTGAAAATTACATAATTATTAATCACTAATATTATTTATATCAAGTTTTTAGCTACAGTCAGCAACACACCGAAACACCTTTTGAATTTAAATCGGTACGATTTTTTATGAAATATATTTTTTTAAGATTACAAGGATTAATAGATATGTTTTATTCAGTTAGAAGTGCCTTTATTATGAAAAGTAACTTTGTGGTGTGTGTGTAGTGGTCGTACCTTTACTACTTACTTCTAAGTACTACTATAGATTAGTCACCTAGCCAGCAATGTATTATAATTTCATCAAATAAATTTACAAAATGATATGCACCGGTGAAAATTACACTTGACATTCATAAGTGTTCTCTATTAATCGAAATTGAATTAATAATAATTACTTACTTTTCATTTTTGAACGACTTCTCACGG
This sequence comes from Leucinodes orbonalis, assembly GCA_019425675.1. Lineage (NCBI taxonomy): Eukaryota > Metazoa > Arthropoda > Insecta > Lepidoptera > Crambidae > Leucinodes > Leucinodes orbonalis. The sequence continues at coordinate 35,446 of PQWD01011496.1, read as the reverse complement.
CTTTAAAAAAATATTTTATCTTTAAACTTACCGGATTCGAAGGGTGTCGATGCCTGTCCAATGAACCTTGAGCTTGGGTTGGCTGTATTATCATGCTTGTCGGACGCGCAGTGTACGTTGCTGTTTCTTCGTTAGCCCCGTCTTTCGGTGGGCCGAACAGCCGTTCTTGTGCACTTGGACGATTGTTCTGCTAAGATATAAACATGAAGTCAGTACTTTGTAATATTTTGTAAAATATAGTCTTATAAATAATATCATCCCTTCTCTTAAATCTATCGCAATCCACTGCTGGATATAGGACGTACTCATTTTGCGCCAGATATTCCATCCCGGTCATATTCACAAGTGACATGAATAAATAATGATATACCAATAGAAATTCGATCCAAGTTACCATAGTGATCGTAGGACGAGTGGAAGGATAGGCTGAGAGCCATTTGCGTTCGCCACTTGCCCGATAAAGCTATGAAGTCCACCAAAATATAAGGGCAGGGAGAACGTTTCAGAGTGTGCTGGGAATTGTGTTAATACGCGTACATACGGCAGTTAGTTCGTCCATAATTCCATATACATTGTAGCAATGAAGATTAAAGAGGGCAGTTGACTAAGGTGGATACTTTATGCTGCCAGTCGCAGATGGGCTTGTATAAGTTATGCAACGAGCCTAAGGGAGGCCTGAGGGAGCTTGAACCTCAGCCTATGGCTTCACAGAGGAGGGCAGTTAAGCGACCCGGGATTGATCGAACCTCCAGGGATTTGCGATAATGGCTACCGCCGGTGTGGGCGGAACTTCAGTCTTAGCGTGTTACGTGTGTTATGTAATATAGACGTATATCGCGCTTTTTGCTGATGGCCGCTGGTGGCCACACATCATACCTTTACTGGACAAGAGGCGAGGGCAATAGCTCACAGCCCAAAAAATTATACAACAAGGTCATCTCAAAGTGGGACCCGGACCTCGGCTTAAGGCGTTGCAGGGGGGAATATGCATCATATGCATGAGCTTTGTGACAGTGGTGTTATAATGAGTGCCGTGCAGTATACGTACCGGTGGGTGCCTGGAAACTAGCGGTGGTGTCGGTGATGGCCGGTAGTGTTACGCAACCTAGTAGTTGGAGCGAAACCTCGGTCTTGTAGTGGTGCGTTTTTATATAATATGTAACGTGGACGCCGAAAACGCATTCTGCGCTTTGTCCGCCGGGATAATGAGGTATTAATAAAATAAATATCTACTGACAATAACACAGGCCATATAGCCCCCAGTTAAGCGTGAAGCTGTAATACAAGTTAACTAAACACTTATATACATTTTTTAAATACCTTAATATTATACACAGAAAACACCCAGACCAATACAAACAGACATGTTAATGCACACAAATGTTTGTACTGCCCGGGGATCAAACCCGCAACTCTTAATGTAGAAGCCGATATCTCAACCGCTACACCAAATGGGTCGTCAAAAAACGTATTAGTTGCTATGTACAGATTACATATCGGTGGGGGTGCCTAGAAGCAAGCGGCGGGTTCGCGTGCTGCGGCGCCGGTAATTTAGGTGTGTGTTATGTAATGTGGACGCTTTGTCTGCCACGCTGGCGAAGTATTATGCTTTGTCCGCAATGTCGAGTGTGTTGTATAGTATAGGTACCGGCGGGTGTCTAGTAGCAAGCGGCGGCCTGGCGGGCGGCGGCGCCGGCAGCGGCACGCCCCCGGGCGGCGGGCGGCCCCCGCGCGGCGGCAGCTCCGGCACGGGGAACGCGAACCCCTCCAGCGCCGCGCCGCCGCTCGCGCCGAACCCGTACGCGCTGTCGCCGTACGCGCCCTGCTGTTGTGCCCACACCTTATACATGTGCTTTGTGCATAATTATAAATCGTTCGTGCCAAACACATATGTTTATTATAAATATATTTTATTATTTTATCATCATCATCAGCTCATTAAACGTCCCCACCGAGGGGCACGAGCCTACCCGTGTAGATTGTGATTGATTGTTCCGTGATTAGGCCTTAGTCGTCCACGCGGGCCCAGTGCGGATTGGACGACTTCACGCACAACCTTTGAATTTCTTCGCAGGCGTGCATGAAGGTTTCCTCACGATGTTTTCCTTCACCGTAAGAGCGTCGGATAACGTACATATATTTTCGAAAATTTGAAAACACATTGGTACGTGTCGGGATTTGAACCTCAGCCCTTCCGGTAGGAAGGCGACAGTCCACACCATTAAGCCACCGACGCTTTGTATCTGTTTATATTTATATATAAGTTTTGTTATGTTTATATTTGCACCTAAATGCCCCTTTTTAAACTTGTTGCTTTTTCTCCATCCTAAGGTTGCCTGGAAGAAATTGCCCTTTGCGATAAGGCCGCCCATGGTACCTACTTGATTACCATTATTATTATTATTTTGTTTTGTTTCTTGTGTTAAGAGCAGTAAAGAATTAAATGAATAAAAAATAATAATATAAAGATATACATGAGCGTAGCCATACTGGGGCAAGCTGAAGCGCGTGCCCCAACCTGGCTCTAACATATTTAAATAAAAATATAATACCGGAGCTCCCTAGTGAGGGGGGGGGGGGGCTCACTAGGTTCACTGTTGCCCCACCCTGAGCCCAAGACTGGCTACGCTCATGAAGATTTACATAGATCAATCTTAAATCTAAAATAAGTACCTCCTTTATTTGACTGAATGCTCAGTCAGCTTTGTGTCGAGGTACTTTAGAAAAGTGACTTTGTGGTAAGATTGAATTGAGTAGCGTTTATTTAGTGCGAAATCGAAAACAGGTTTGTTTCCACTATGCTTTTTATTTTAACAAGAAAATTAAGTGCTATGTGCTCACGTTCTTTTAGTCTTTATATAAGTTCATGCATTGTTTAATTCAAAACAAAATTACAACGTTTTTAGCTTGCAACAGATTTAAATTATTGTGTAAAATACATGGTGTAATTTTTTATTGTATCCAATATTTTACGCCTAGGTATATAATACAAATACTTAGGACAATATATTCTGTGTGTCCAAGTTGTTATTCAGCTCTAGTTTGGTTCAAATGAGCAATTATTCAACCTGTCACTGGAAAGCTTCGCCGATGACAATATATTACTTAGCACTAGCATTGTTGTTGGCTAGGTATTTTGATTTTAAAAGTACTTATATTGAATTCAGTTATAAAACGTACAGTTTTCCTACGTGCATACCTAATTGAAACTGCGCGTGAGATGTCCAAAGTTTTGAAGCGAAGTTTGGAATGAAATGCTATGGATATGTTATAAAGGCAAACGAAAGATAGTAGACACTGATATCACTCATACCTGTTCATATACATGGTTAAGATATTCATACAATATTAGCAACCAACCGTATAAGGCGGGGGAACAGCGTCTGCCATATGGTTCATGTCATCGTCCCGGTCCATGTTGTCTTGAGTCGTTGCGATGGATGGGTCGGATGATGACTTGACGAGACGCGGTGCGGGCGGTGGGCTCACTTCCAAATCACTCTCAGGGCTCGAGGCATAAGACAGCCTACAGTTTTCCGTGCTCGATGACATTGAGAATAAAAAGTCGTCGGACAACGGCTCCGGCCTCTGTTTCCCGCCAATCCGCCATTTTGTATGTCGGCCATTTTGATTCGCAGCGTCAGGGTGGGTATGGAATGGGGTGATAAGACAAGACAAATGAATGAATGCGGTAAACAAGTTACAGAAACTAAAAACGGGGTTTAGCATCTGTGATGATTATGGGGAATTTACACACTTTTAAAATTAACATTCATACGAATTTATAACAAATTACGGGCTAGAAATTTTAAATTTTGAGACACGTTCTTGTAGTATTGACATAAAGAATGAATGTTCATTTTAAATTTTTAATTCGAGTGGTATTTTACACTGGTAAACGATTGTCATATATACAAACCAAAACAAAACGTGACGTCATAATAATAAATAATTTAAAAAACACCTCAAAAGCTAATACATATAGGAATATTAATAATAATAAATACGAAGCGATTATTTTAAAGCCAATGGACATGCAGCAAATATACAAATAATATTATAGGACGCAGATAGTTCTTGTGCTTATACTAATGGTAACTTTGGTTTCAAACTACTTCTATTTTTAGATAGGTACTAATCTAAACATACCCTAAATGCTGTTCGGATATAGGTTTACTAATAATCGGAGTGACATCCCTTTCAGCCTCATTCTTATCACTTTGACCTTTTTTATCTTCCTCCTCTAGTTTCAAAGTAGGTAATGACAAATTTTTCATTTTACTTAGAGACCTTTCTGAGACACTTGGTAGGGTTCTGATTTCACTAAAGCGTTCCGGATTCACCGCCGGCTTAGCATTGCACTTACAGTTTGGGATCCGACAGATTTGACGTAAAGGTTTTTCCGTTTTGAATATTGGCTTTGGCATTTCCTTCTGAAGACGGGCTTTCCATTCCGGCATTTCGTTAGATTTAGCCAAGTCATTACCATTAGGAAAGAAAGCGGAAGCAGGCCGAAACTGCTCAGTTGTAGGTACCACAGAAGATGGTCTCTGAATGTTAGGAATTGGGGATTTGGAAGACGTTTCTAGAACACTATATGGTCGGAAAGATTGAGGTTGATGGACATTACATTTCGCAAAAATGTGAGACAGTTCTGGACTATTCATGCCATGCATTTTTGCACTAATTTTAGCCCTTTGGAGGTAGTTTTGTCGGTCGTCGTACGGGTAGTTAGCTAGGGTGTGTCTGTTCCTTGCTAGATAAGTGTTAGGCACGTTATATACGTTGTTAGGCATGCTCGGAGTTAGCGTTTCGGAGTAGTAATAAGGCACTACGTGATTCCTGTTAGCATCGTACATTTTTTCAAGACGTTTCGTGCTTTTAGGGTTAGCGGGCATGTTTTGCGGTGAGCGTATGGTTGGTCTTTGTGGAGATTGAGGATAGAAGTTGAGGGGATACGATATGGGATAGAATGCGGGGTATGGAGACGGAGGTATTGGAAAGTATATGTCCGACACCATTTCAACGTGCTATAAACGTAAGACAAGAAGAGAAGTATTTGTTAATACATTTATGCTTTTGGAAATGAGATACGAATGGGTAGTATAGATACAATTACTTTTTCTTTACGTCTCTTATTGCTAAGCGTCTCTAGTTAAATAGGAGCCAGAAATATTTAGCTCGTAAATAAACAGTTACAAACTAAACTCTTGGTTAAAGAAAAATATATTGAAAAAATATATATTGGGGACTACCCCTTTTTTAATTTTTCTGGTATTAACAATCTCCTTTTTAACAATTTAAGTATTGTATCTATACACTGATGTAATTTAGATATAAATAGTGGAAAATTATTTGATTACACAGATTTACCAATGCACCAATTTGCCGTTACCAATCAACTTCTGGAAGCATGATGCGCTTTAACTTTAACTGTTGTCAGACAAGAAAAATTATTGTACTTGTTATATTATTATAACATCGAATGATATAACAGGACAAAGATAACTTTCAAATTATGTAATACGAACTGTTTGTAAAATTCAAACATGTTGGCAGGTAGGTGATGAAAAAAATTTTTTTTGTAAAATTAGAGACTGAAGTTGCCGTATTAAAGGTATCCCATATCATTTAATGAATAAAAAATTATCGCGTATTTTAAAAGCATTGATTGATTCGGATCGGAATTTTCAATTCAAACTTTCGCGCTAGAATATTTTTTGTTAATTTTTTAAATTTTGGAACAGATTAATAATATAAGTAGGTTTTCTTTGTCCTGGCAACCCTCCACCACATTGACTGCCACAACATCTACCACCTTTTAAACATAACGGACATAACCTCACCTTGGTCTCGGATACCCAAAGCTGTTGCTGCTGCGTAATCTGTATGAGGTCGAGGAGTTTACTGAACCAAGTGTTCTGGTTCGCCTCGCTAAGGGTTATCGTGTGTGTAAACACGTGACCCCACACCCGCTCCATGTGCTGGCATTGTTCTAGAAGTTTCTTCGACGATTTGTGTGCTGATCTGTTACGTGATAAAAAAAACTTAATCTTGTTCAAAGTTATGTCTTTATATGACGTTTTTAATTGCTACAAACATTTATAATAGAGGTTATTTGGTTTGACCTGTAACTGGGAAATGTCCTGTGGGTCGTTTTAGGTACCTACAGCCTACAGGTAGATGAAATAAGTTAAGGGACATCGCTGCATTGGCTGTAGGTGGCTTATGAAAGATAGGAGAAGGGGAATCTCGTGTCGAATTATCCACTGCAAGTTGTTGAGCGGTTACAGTATTGGGGATCGACCCGGAATCCCTGGTGTAATAGCCGACTTATTAACTATTACGACCACATGGGTCGTCAATAAGGCAAGGAAGTAAGCAAAACGTGTGTTTATATCCTAACTAAACTATTATCAGCATATTTTATTCATCAACTTACTTGGGTAAACCAGCTCTCAGTTGCTTGATGATGTGCTTATTGTCTGCCTTCAAAAAGATGACTATAGGATAGAATTGCGCGTAGTTGAGACGGTCTACGGCGTTCGGGGTGATGTCAAGCAACGCGTGCTTTCCCCGTTCCATCACCGATCTGATGCTGGACAGACGAATGATGCCGCTCGCCTTCGATTTACTATCTTCGATGGAGCTGTCCATTTCTGCCAAGAATTGTTCGTATTTAGCACGTTCAAATATTCCTTCTAGGTAAAAAAAACTGCCAACGAAAAGAGTTGTATTTGATTTTTCTTAGGAGTAAACAGAAACAGAAAATCAGAAAAAAAGAAATTTATTTTTTGTTTGTTTTATAGTTAGCCCTTTAACCGCCAATGACGCCTAAAGGCACCAGACAAATGTTTTCTATATTGTCTGGATTCCCGGCGTTCAATGGGTTTAAACCACAACGCTTACAATTAGTTACCGCACTGGAAAAGTAGTCGGAACTTAACATGCCCTTTGAAGCACGAACTCAACGTTTTATAGACAATCAGGTTCAGCCTGCACTGTTATATTTTTTTAAAGTAATACTAACTTGGTGAAGAGAACTTGTCAGGGCTCTCGTTGAGTAGCCGTTCTCTAGCGATGTCTGCGACTGCTCCCAGTACAATCACTGGCCGAACGAAGCCGGGCTGCTTGAGTACCACGCGCTCGTACGCTGGGAACTTGCTGATGCTGTCTGATAGCACTACTTCGTCCCAGTGCTCCTGAGAATACCGAAAGTAAAAATAAAATGGTGAAACTTCAGTCAACCAAATGTTTCAGTCCGCTGCATGGTATAAGGCTTTCCTATAGACCATGAATATGAAGAGATGAAGTCTGAAAATAACTCACCATGATGCAATGTTAGCCAATGGCTAAAGAGTGTGTATTCGCATATAACAGGTACGTACAGGTACTTGACATCTCCAAAAAGAAATCACAATGCTTTACGCATTTACTAAATGCAGCAATTTTCTTGGCTAGTTCAGACCGAACAAAAGTTAAAGGTACTCGATAACATGAAAACTGTTATGTGCAGGAAAAATAGTATAGGAGCGAATTAAGTACCGAACCAGACGTTTTTGTGCATTGTCTCCCGTGGGTTATCTATATCCCCTAGTTGTTGAGGAAAGCCTTGCTCTTCACTGAAAACTGGTATGCTCAAATGCTTCAGGTGTTTCCAATTTGTTTACAAACCCAATACAAGACCATTAATTTATATTAGAAGATTCGATGCGGATAACTATCCAAACAAATAAAGGATTTTCTATTGTCTTTCCACGATATTCTTCCAGCGGATAATGAGTTTGAAGTTTTAAGTTAATCAAGAAGGAGCAGTATAAAATCATTACAGAACAATATTATGGGAACTACTGGCAAAGAAATGTACCTTTCCAAGACTCTTGGTCCGGCGGTGTGTGGAACGTCGTCGTCGGAAGAAGTTATGCTTGGCGTCGGCACCCGACAGCTCTTTCTTTGTCGCGTTAAACTGAGCTGTGGCTAGCTCCTCAGCTCTTGCTTTGTTCGGGATTGTTCCCTTCTGTACTTCTTGGTTATTTCGCCCTGAAATACCGTTAAGTGGAATTTAGTGACACTTGAATCTATATAATATAAAATAAGGTTGTGTAAGTTACAAATTCAAAATATCTTTATTCAAATAAATCTTTTCCAGATACTTTTGATCGACAATTGTCATTATTATATTTGTATGTTTCTACCACTGGCTCGGAATAAGTAGGATCTTCGAGAAGAGCCGGCAAAGTCGATAGACACTCTTTTAAACTTTTTATTATTCAAATATGACAGTATTTTATATCACAGTACGTATAACTATAAAATAAGTAAATATATTCACTGGTGTTAGCTACTTTGAAATAAAAGGGCTCTCAGAATACTTGCTTTTCATCACTAGCTCGTGAGATTGGCTTGGGACCTAACGTGTATGCACTGACCACGTACGTTCATACCCCATTAAAATCAATAGAAACATTTATAAAGAACTATAATACTGAACTAGTACTCACCTATCCTGAAGACTTGCCAAGCACCAACAGTACCGTTGTGCAGCGTGTCTATAACGTGGAATACGTCGCCGCAACGGAACGACATCTCTCCGTCAGTTGGCTCCGTGTAATGGAAATGCGTTTTTATGTGAAACGAGTCTCCCGCTATCAACAAAAATAAAGTTGTATATGAGTTCCTCAGGGTTCTTTATTAGGGCCATAATGGTGATTATGCTTTTAATGCAACTGGAATATCATTAAATGTCAAGACTTTGCCATTCGAAACTTATTCAGGGGTCCATATGAATTATTTTATTTCATGGAAGTATTATGAAACGAAGAAAATAGACTACGCACCTATTTCCACCAATAAAGTTAAGAAGCGTAGGCTTTTTCAGACTGCCGAACAGATGGACTGTTAATAGTTAACAGTCCATCTGTTCGGCAAAAAGTTTAAAAGTTAGTTAGATAATAGTTAAGGTGACGGGTAGTCAATGAATGTAGACTGCTAGGGATCGGGCCGTGTGAAAATCATTAGGAGAGGCTTTCATTCACCAGTGGAATGATGATGATGTTGAAGTAATTTGAAAACTACACATTAGTTAATATCAATACTTAATATACATAAATGGCAACACTACCATTTTCAAATGTCAAAACCACAGATAATATAAGTACTCACGCATTTGACCACTAGCAACCGCGTTGTATTCGTCGGGTGAATGTTGCACGATGAGGTCGATGCGGTCTTGCAGGCTCAGTAGGAACAATACCGCCTCTTCCCGAGTCACACCCTTCATTTCCATGTCATTTACCTGCATAATTGTTTTGTGTTTGTTTGAGTGGTTTAAGATAACGAACACTATATTCGTATATTAGTAATTAAAGTTCCGCTTAAATATAAGTCAACTATTTTTCAGGGAGACTTCGTCTAATTTATTACAATAAAACAATAAAAAGAAAGCAACGAAACAAATTTACTAAATCAACGTCCTTTAGGTAGAGACTTTGTTTATTGGTACATTATAAACAATTACTACAAATATAGTTAGTCTTCGAAATCAAAATGGGTACCTTAAGTATTTTGTCAGCTGGCTGCAAACCCTGTAGGGCTGCGGGGCTGGTGGGCTGGACCCCCGACACGAACACGCCCGAGCGGTTGCCACCACAGAGCCGAAGCCCTACGGAACCCTCCTTTTGGAAGCTGATCAGTCTTGGTTCACTCCTGTAAAATTAAAACTCTTTAATATGTACTTATTTAAAACACCAACCTTTAAACTTTATTGGTAATCTTATGATAAAAGAAATTGTATTGTGTCTGGGATAGAGGTAAGTTCTGGTTACCTGAGGTCAAACCCCTTAACACCACCATATTGAAGTCTAATCATAAGCTTAAATCGATCATTAATGAAACAGGTTTTTGAATCTGCAGGCAGACTACAGATTGCCTGAGCAGCAGGTAGGCTAAGACTCCAGAATTTCAAACCATTGAAGAAAGCGTAAACAATAAAATGACACCCCAAAATTAAACTTATAGGTAGTAGTTCAAAATTGGATAGATTAAATAAACCTATATAAATCTTATCTATATAATCCTTAGCTTAAAAATATTTAAAAATCAATATGAGATAAGAACTTTAAATTGTTGAACACTCACGGTGGCTTATTTCTCTGTTGGGCCATCGCGTCTTCTTCGAAAAGTTGTCGTCTACTGCTGTAATAATCTGTTGAAAATGTGGAAAAATATCAACCCAGTATTACTGGTACAAACTCTAATCAGCTAAGTCATTAGTTGTCATGCCTATTATGCAAATGATAAAGTATGAAATTTTATAACCAAACGTTTCTTAGACTTTCGGTAATATTTGAGATTATAAAAGTCCTAAAGAAATTCTCGTTAGTAAATAAAAGATAGGTAAGCATATTTAATTCACAAATAGGTAGTCTATTAATTAGGATAACTTAATATATTATTTCTACAGATTGATTTTTGACATAAAACAAAGTAACAATTTTCTGCAATTCTTAAATTGAATGGTCTAATCACATCCAAATACTAAAAAACATATTTGATAATTTATAGCATTTTAGTAGAAATTCAAAATAGCCATACCTTCGTTTCTAGGAGGAGGGGGCCTCGGTGGTTGGTCGTGTGCCTCGTGCGGCATGGGTCCCCTCCTCGATTCCCCCCCTCGCACAGGGGCAGCCACGTATAAGTTCTGTCCACTACTTGAATATGCCGATGACATATTTTGTTCGCCGCCTGCGTAGGTGTTTTGTGGCGTTGCTTCTGAAATAATCAATTTGAATTATCTACAGATTCTAATACAGCGTCAACTGGCTAATTTAAGATGCGAGCTTGTATTATGGCTTGCAAATAATGGATAATCATTTTTTTGTAAACACAAAAGCTTTGTAAAGTTAATGCAATTTGGTTAGTTACTCTATGAAATTAAACTTTGCAACATTAACTTTAGCTTTAGGTAGTTGTACAACTACATAAAGGAGGACCAGGATATCAGACGCAAGATGGGGGAGACCTGTCCAGCAGTGTAGGTACTGCGATACTGCGGTTTAAGAAAGAACATTCCAAAAGTGGACTTGTTGGTTTTACTACTTACCTATACCTTGGGATGATAAATACTAATATTTAAGTAGTAATAATTTATAACTTAACCCTTTGAACGCCAATGACACCTAAAGGCGTCAGAAACAATAGATTTTCTTTGTCTGGATTCCTGGCGTTCAAAGGGTTGACCTCTTGACCTCTTGTAGGGTGATAAAAAGTACCTTTTACTGAAATAAATAGTAGACGCGTAAATATGTTCTTTACTTACCTAAACTATTGTAGTTATTCTGGTAGTTCCCATTGGTAACAGTCTCTTCCCTAATTAATTCTCTAGTGACAACCAAGTTCAGTCGGTCCTTGCAGGATTCTATCAGTTTTCTGGCTTCTTTCAAGGTCATGGTGTCGGTGACTTGGCTGTTGTTGATTCTGGTGACCACGTCACCCTCGCAAAGACCTTGGCCAGCTTGGTTCAGCTGTTCCCTTGCCCGCATTGTTAGTTCTTTGACGTACAATTTGCATCCTAGGACTACACCGAAATCTGAAATTTATTTAAAAGTTTAAATTACATACTTTTATTCATTTGAATTTTATTCTGAAAACTAGATACATAAGATGTTTTTAACCCTTTGACCGCCAAAGACACCTTAAGGCGCCAGACAATAGATTTTCTATTGTGTCTGGATTCTCGGTGTTCATCATCATCAGCTCATTAAACGTCCCCACCGAGGGGCACGAGCTTACCCGTATAGGGTAGTGGACGACTAAGGCCTAATCGGCCTTAGTCGTCCACGCGGGGCCAGTGCGGATTGGACGACTTCACTCACAACCTTCGAATCTCTTCGCAGGTGTACATGAAGGTTTCCTTCATCGTAAGAGCGTCGGATAACGTACATATATTTTCGAAAACACATTGGTACGTGTCGGGATTTGAACCTCAGCTCTCCCGGTAGGAAGGCGATAGTTCACACAATTGAGCCACCGACGCTCTCGGTGTTCAATGGGTTAATAAAGCAATTTTCGTAACGTAATAATGCTAGGCCTTCACCTAGGGAGGAGAGCGGGGATGTTTGGTTACAATGGATTAACAAAATCATACGCGGTCCGAAGTCCCCTAATAAAAACGTGTACGTTTGTGTTTACTTAAAATTTTATACATCAAGTGATGTGATTTGGTAGGTATTTAACTCAGGACTTAAGCCAACCGCACTTGTTCGTGGTATGTTCTTCTGAATAGAAAAAGTTGGCGACCCGCCATAACGCGCGGACATACAGTGAAATTCAGTACGAATCTGATTAATGATGCAGTGATCCTTATTCAGTCACCGACTCTAGAAGTATAAGTTTTTCCCTTAGACCGCTAAGGACACCTTATGGCGCCAGACAATAGATTTTCTATTGTGTCTGGATTCTCGGCGTTCAATTGGTTCATGAGATTATTAATTGTAGGTAAGCTTGGAACTGTATCGTCTAGGTAGGCACCGACGTGGTGCCAGATATCGTCCCATAAAATAGCGAATGCCGTGCACTTTTGTGTGTTCGGGGATGAGGGCACAGTAGTTATTACCTAGAATTCTACCACCTGTCGTCTCGGGTGACAACTGCAGAGTAGCGTAAACGGAAAATTATGACTACTACTTATTTATTTCCTTCAACACTTAATGGTTAGATGTATCACTTCTCATCAGGAGAGCGAACTGACCGTCCTGTTCACTTAAAAGATATTATATTTACCTTCTTTCTTCCCATTCCTGGACAGCGACAACTTGATAGTGGTGGGTGCAGTTGGGGGCGGTGCCGGCGCTCGTCTCTTGACGACCAGCGACACCGCCGCCCCGGAATCCCTGAGGACTTGCACTGCCCTCGCGTACTCCACATTCTCTAGGGGGACCCCGTTCACTGACACTATTCTGTCGTTTACTCTGTAAATATAATAATGGCAATGAAATCAGGATGGAGCATATGAAGATGGCTGTCTACGTAGCCCAGATTTTCCGAAACTACTAAGTGTCTAATATAACCCTGTACTGAATCGTCAAGATAAGTACCACCAAGAAATATTGCAGTTTAACGGAGGTGAAACTCCTTTTCCCCCTCCCGATTATTCCTTATCCCTGTGCTTTTTTAATGTTGCCTTTGTCGTGAAAAATCGAGATCAAAACATCAATCTTAATGACGTCCCCTTAACTTTGTCCAACAGCGATAAACTATATACTAGAAGTTTTGCTCATGTTTTAAATAGATAACTTACTGCAATTTGTCCTCAGCCGGCCCTCCTCTAAGGACATCGGAGACCGCAATCGAAGGATCCCCGCTAGCAAAGTGAGGGTTATCCCTTCCGCCTGACACGGCAATCCCAAACCCGTACCCTGGCACTCGGTTCAGGCGAACTCTATGTGTTTCCCAGCCCGGGGACCGCTCTGCCGTCTGTGGAAGAAGAAATAATGAATTAATTAGATGTTTAAATACTTGTTCATTGCCAGGGTAACCAATTTCAGAATTTTGACATTATGTTAAGCGGGAAATGTGGGTGGGTGGGATTTATAGTTTTAATGCAATGTCATTTATGATTGTGGGCTTGATAACAATAAAAGCATATGTAACATCAGTTTAATTAAGGTAACAAATAATGAATGAATAAACCTTATAAAAATATATTAGATACGAAATATTAAATCAGAATCAATATTTTTTCATTCACATTGAATTGGGGAAATTTAAGTGATAAATAGTTTCAGGAGTTGGTAATATTATGAAGTACAATAGCGCTCTCTCGTTTGAAGTAACCGTTTCAAGATACCTACATAAACGTCAGCATTTACAATTCTTAAAATAGGTACCTAATTGCATTTACTCATGTAGAAAAAATGACGCAATGCAACATGCAACCTACATTCAACTAAACAAATTATGCCGGCAAAGCTGAGAAAGCTTGACTTGAAATCAATATGCCTCTAAGCTGAGGAAAATCATATTGAATACTAAAACCTCTCTGTATAAAAAAAATACCTATAGATTGGTGTTATCAAATGATTACACCTATAGTAAGTATTGTAGGTAATAAATAAACGCCTCAGATTCAATAATCTTTCATCCGAAAAGCAGCACTTTCTCAGCATGAATCGCTACTCGTAGGTATCTAGTTTTAGATACGAAGACACGGAATAGAAGAACATTTAAAAAGGTTCAAAATTACTACTTTTTTATAAAAAAATGTTTGAGAAAGGCTTTCAGTTCCAAACGTTTTAGATCTCTTAGTGATGGTAAGTCGCTAGCCCATTGATTTTATTGCTGTTTTTCAAAGCCATGTTATCTTTGTCCCAAATAGGTAGGTAAAAGATTAAAGAGGAGACGCGGCGAACTATATACTTATATACAATTTATCCCCTGTAGTCGCTATCAATACAGCATTGTACTTATGCATTGTAATATGCATATATTGTCAGACGATAGTAGCTCTGTTACATAACATAAATGATACGTTCTAATTCTTCATTGTTCACTGGAATAGAAGGCGATGTCATGTTCAACCGTGAAGAACAAACTTGAATGGACTTGTTTGGACATGTTTTGTGATACCAAGGCTGGCGAAACCACAGAACGGCACATTTATATCGTAAATGAAAACCATGTTTTAGGTAGGTATCTATCTATTTAGAAGTTGATAATAAAGGCAACACGGATTACGGAGGCTCGGGATATCTAGCGCAGTATTAATGTACCCCATTTTGCGTTTGATCTTATGGCCTAAGTATAATCGTAAACTGTGTTAGCTTTTACCTATCTACCATTTCTACCAAATAAAGTAAAATCTTAGAGTCGGACTCCGATGAAATCTCTATTGTCTTTTGATCAAATAAGTTACAGTCTAGCTATTCTAAAAGTAAGCTGTTTTGGCGGAATAAATAGGGGAAAGAAGGGTAGCCTTGCATCCGAAATTATTTTTTTTATTTCAGACGTTTTAGTTGACTAGGGGCACTGTGTTTTCAATATTATTTTCTAAAAATTATCACTTTTAAAGTCAAAGGCGTGGAATGAAACGATGCAGGTATATTATGTATGTTTTCACCATATGGTAGAGCTTTTTTCTCCCTTCAACCTATCGCAGTCCACTGTTGGACATAGGTCTTCCCCATGGTAGAGCTTGTTTTTCTCTTTTCAGTGGGTATTTTTAGCAGTCGGGTGTTTTATTTATTTTTAAAATTTATTCGTTTTAAATGAATTCATTAATGACACAGTTGACTTTGAAATGTAAGAAATTATTTATCTAGGTCAAATATCCTATAGGGTTTTGCATTTGTTTGCATTCGCTTTGCTTTTTATTAAGACATCTTAATATGTATTGATTGAGTCACCTTTAAATCCTTGCCACTCATATTTACGAAATTTCGCGGTATGTTCCTTTTCAATTCATATACCTAGCTAAGTAGCTAATTAAGCCAGGTATATGAATTGAATCCTAAGGTACGTTACTACGTAGATATTAATAATGATTGATAAATTTAAGCTTTATGAAAGGATATTCCTTAATACTTTTATACCTATTGAGTCGTTTAACCAGCTTTTTCCCCATAAATATCTATACTAAATCCGACGTGGCAATTATTAATATTGTTTTCAGTGTCTCGATAGCTCGTTTACCCATCAATAACCAAGTTGCTCAATACTTGTGGTTAGTTCACCGTTCTCACGCGATCGCCCGGCACTCCCCAGATAAGACGAACGCTAATGGCAAATGCGTTTTCCAACAAGCTTTTAGCGAGTAATTTAATTATGACCATTTAAACTGATTTACTACGGAAAAGCTCCGACGAATACACGCTGTTTGGTCGGTAAAAGCATTTTTTGTAGGAACCTGTAGAAGCAAGCACCATTATAAACGTGCTTTCCAGGTCATTTTATCAGCTCTTCTACAAACATAATAATGAATTTTTGGACCTGACCTTCTTCAAATATCAGGAATAATTTGGCTGCTCGTGCAGTACTTAAAATGAATGTGATGCAGTGTATGTTGGAAAGGTTGATAGAGACAATGAGTACCTATGTACCTATCATCATCATCATCGTTACAGCCTAATATGTCCACTGCTGAACAAAAGCTCGCTCGATCCCTAGTAGTTGACATCCAGCAGCAGCAGCATCTACACTATCTACCTAATATAAAATCTTTGACTACCAAATGGTAATCATATCAAACTTCTTTACAGATAGTCTCCGAGAAATCACCCAAGTTTTTCTATAATATCTTCGAATATTTTCCAAGTATTTTATTAAAACGATACGATTATCCAACATCTGGTAACAGTTCAGTGAAGCAAGAGGTCAAAACACTCCGGAGGCTGATTACCGAATCCCATACTACGCCCACACACAAACTTAACATACCTAGTCATTATGCATTATTATGCAACGGAAGAACTACTGAATCTGTGGAATGTTGCAATAATTTTGGAAATTGTCTTGAGTTTCCTCGGCGTTAATACGGGTTCAGCCACAGAATCAATAAATAAATATCCACTGTAATTTTTTCACACACAGACAATTCACACAGCGCCATCTAGCCCCAAGTTAAGCGTGAAGCCTGTAGTATGGGTACTAAACAACGGATAAACTTATATA
Source organism: Leucinodes orbonalis (assembly GCA_019425675.1). Lineage (NCBI taxonomy): Eukaryota > Metazoa > Arthropoda > Insecta > Lepidoptera > Crambidae > Leucinodes > Leucinodes orbonalis. Next base: position 18,781 of record PQWD01011496.1, on the reverse strand, counting down.
CATTTTTTTTGTAAATACATACTCGTACATATTATACATAGAAAACACCCAGACCAATACAAACAGACATGTTCATGCACACAAATATTTGTAATGCCCGAGGATCGAACTCGGAATCCTTGGTGTAGTAGCCGACATCTCGACCATCAACACCACATGGGTCGTTAAATAATACATTAGTTATGTGGGTTCAGGTTCAAGCTCAGCAGACTTCAGTCTTACTCGATGGTGTGTGCCATTGTCTTTTACGAAGCTATGGGTATACACCACTAGTAGCGTGCGCTCCATATATGCAAAAAAGCAGTGCCTATCCTGTGCGTATAGACAATCCGGAAAATCGCCAACATATTAAATGATTCCCACTTGTTCGCCCATTTTTCTATACAGATTTGAAACCATAAGCGATCTGCTATCATCAACAGCACTCAATTTGACAAAAATATAAATTATTTATTGTTTTTGCGATTAGTGTCACTCACTTTGCGTTCCCTACTCATAATATCTGTGCACACCACTGTTCACCACATATCGGCTTTGTGTTAATGACAATGACTCTAAATTAAATAAACTCTTTATTCCATATAGGAATGTTTAAACTCTATTTAAACTATGGGGTTTATACGTAGCGTGTTTATATAATTCCATTAAATCAAATCAGTTAAATTAAGTAAGCAGATACCTACGAGATACCTATAGGTACTCGTTGTAAAAAAAATCATTAGGTTATTGTTTGAATATTTATGTATCAGACTATTGTATGTAATAAATGTATGTATAAATCTAGATCCTTTTTAATTTCTTTAAAATGTTTAATAAGAAATTTATTCATTTAAAATAATATTAGCACAACCGGTAGTCAGTACCTACTACAAGTATTTGTCTATAATGTGATTATTTGTTGTAATGATTTGTGACCCAGACTACGACCCGAAAGGTTCCATTTGCGAATCCCGGTAGGGGCAGTTCTCTTATGCTGAACAAACATGGAAACAGATCAGATAAGAAAAAGTACAAACCTGCAACTTTTCAAATCCAAAGTTGTCTAGTTTCATCTTTGCTACTTCACACATGCCAAACAAATGACTATACACGCATCACTGATAAAATAATAGGTTACAAATCACAGTTACGTATACTCTATTATTTTAAGCGCCTCTTTCAAATTCTTAACACATTCTTGCTTATATTGAGGAATTTTAATTTGTCACTGAACTCGAATTCTAAATTTACGTGATTCAAATTTTGTTTCGATTAAAAACATCTCAATATTGATTCTATTTATTTTGTAACATAATAGTAAATATCGTTCCTTCCTTTAATTCACCACACTTGTCCAGTTTTTATTGGAACTATTGAAATAGTTTTAGAACACGTCCAGTAAAACCGCCACCTTGCGCCATATGAGAAATAGAGACCGCAAATCCCATGAAATCGAAATAACCACAAGACGTGTTAATTTCTCAAACGACCGGTGGTTCTTAACGCGGCCGGTTAAACGTCATTATACAAGTGTGGCACGCGGGACACTGCTATGCAAATGTGCGTTTTGTTTACTAAGAAGTTAGCGATGGTACCGTGGGCTCGTGAAACCGATCCGATGAAAGTATCGACCAAACCTGCGTGCAAACAACCTTCGTACCTAAGTACTTGGCTGCTGGATCGCTCAAGTTATTGTGCCTACTCTGTAACCTCATTCTGAACGGAAATAAAAGAGAGTTTATTATTCAATTGGGTAGTGTTTTAATTAGTATGCCATAAGCTATTATTATTATTACCTAATATTTGGTCTATCCTGGGCGCACTCAGACCTGTGAGATCTTTTGTGATTCGCTTCCTTTTATCCAAATTATTTTTTATACCATAAATAAGGTAACAAGTTTCGAAGATGTAGGTACATAGTTACATTCAGCGTTTTAATTCCAATCTTGTTATACACATTACTGTTTTAGCTCGGAGTCCGGAAATAGCTTTCAGTGCATTTATTTATAAGACTTAGTCTCAAGTTTCATACTAAACTACCGCGTCCTACCAGGAATTTTAACCTAGGTAAGGTACCTATACCTTACACACTTTCACGTAGGAAATAGTCATTGGTTATAAATATTATTTCGAGTAATATACAGAGAGTGACATACTCTTTTATAGGTACATAAGTAAACAATTGTACCTAAATGTAAATAAATTACACAGCGCCATCTAGCCCCAATTTAAGCAGAGTTTGATTTTGGCTACCTTCTGAACAAGGTATATATAAACATACTTTTTTTATGTATACAGAAACATTTATTTAAATACGGACTTTCTAGTAGTTCAGGAAGTAGCCAAACATTTTGATGATTTATCAGTGTGTTGATTTATTTTGATGATTTATCTAAAATTATCTAAAATACGACGAGTATTTTAGATAATAATAAAACCTAATATATAAGAGCTAATCAAAGGAGACTTTGTATGTTTAATAAGTTTATTATCTTTCGAGGATATGGTTTCCCATATCCTGGGAATATTGAACTATCTGATACATCGAAAAATAACTCCGAGAGTTTAAAAAACGACGAAACAATTCGAGAAAAGGTAGTTGTTAGTGCCTACGATATAATACAGTATTATTCGCATAATTCGTATTTAAACTTATTAAAATATAATGCTTCGCTATCCAACAAATCTTATGCTCTCATCGTGCCACCACAAAGTATTTATCTTCAATGCGTTTATTATAAGTTTTTATGTGCATAACGTTTTTGCAAAGGTCCGAGCCCCCGGCATGTTATGCCGAGGCCAGAGGCGCTGTCCTGAGATACTAAGATCATTGTCTTAGATATTAGGATCAAATTTCGCCTAAACAATAGACTTCATCGTCACAGATCGACTATGTATTGAATGTTGACAATGGACAGCCTGTCATCTAACACCGCGAATAGACCCCGGTTCGAATTCCAGCGATTTCACAAAGCTGTCAAGTTCCCAGTGTGAAGTATGCGGCCACATCATTATTCTGGCCGAATGCAACTAACCACGTCATACGTATGCCAACGAAGACCACATGGCCCGTATCACGAACTGATAAGAACTAAATTCCTTTCAAATATTGCGCTGCCACATACCTACAGTTTAGTGTCGCTACCGAGACAATGGACATTCTATTTGTACCTGATCCACCCAGATCTCGATTTACTTCGTAGAGTTAAGCCTATATACCGTATGTAGACGGTAAATAGGTTCAAAATGGCCAGTGAAACAAGCGATGGCAGCTAATAGAATTCCTATTATCCCATTAGGATTCAGTGCAACACCTATTGAATACTTTATTGAATTTGAAGTCTGTTTACTTGATGCATAATTACAGTGTTTTTTATGTTATAAGGAATGGGACAGTCAGTGCGCTTTCCTGATGGTAAGTGATACGCATGACCATGACTAATATTTCAAACTAAGGAACTCTACAAAACGGTAAAGAAGAAAAAAATATGTATTTATTCGTATGGCATTTTATCTTCACCAAGTTGCTTCCAAAAACATGCAAGTTTACTCTTATAACTACAAGCAAATATCTAAGCTCTAAGAGCTAAGAAGAAGAGTAAAGAGCCAATGTGAGAAACAATTAGGTAGTGATCAGCTGTCCACAAGAAGAATCGCGTCCTACGAGGGATTTTACGACGAAGACATATCAACCGCAGTGAAAATGTCTTCCCCACAGCATAGTTATGGGGAGATTGGTCTTATATCTTTAACAAAGGTCTAGGTATTAACGACGAGGCGAAGAAACTTAAGACCCCTATCAAATAAGTGTCATTTCTAGGCGAAAATGACATATCACTAATATTAAATTACTAAAATGTTCGTTTCTTCTGTGAGAATTATTCGCCATCCATTTGGCATGCTATGCCACTGATCATATTCCCATCTACATCAGGGCTTGGAAACCGTTTTTTTTTACCGGTTCGATGAATTTACCCACGGACCTTTTTAAAAAAGGTATCGTTCCTCTAAACCGGTTATTGAAGCATTTTTTTAAATACTGGTATTTTGAATTAACCGGTTAAAATATCCAGCCAGAAAAATAAAATGAAGTTTTGCGCGCATACATTTCACTTACATCTGAACGGCATTTGCCAGTGCACAGCAGATAATTCGATCGACGAGTTGCAACAAGTTGCGAATGACCTCACTATGAACCGGTTTATTTAGGTTCCAAATATCGTTCCGCTCCAGAACGAAACTATATGACAAAACTGGTTTATGTGGTTAATGTTGAACTGGTTTCAAGCCCTGATCTACATATCCTATCATTACTATTCCTATCTTACCATATTTAACAATATATACACACCATTGACAGTTGCATTTCATACAGTTTGTAGTAATTTAGTATATTTTATTTACATAATAAACGCTTATGTAAATTTTAAGGTCATTGTAATGGTGTGACTATAATGTTGATCTTAATATTAAATGAACATATTTTCATCATCATCAGCTCATTAAATGTACCCACCGGCGTGCACAGGTTTCCTCACGATGTTTTCCTTCACCGTAAGAGCATCTTGATGTGAATCTCAGTCGGTAGGAGGGCAACAGCCCACACCACTGAGCCACCATGAAAATTTTAAATATTTATGATCTTAATATTTATGTAGAAGATCTGTCTTTTTGTAGACATAATGTCATTGTTTCTCAATTAAAAATAAAGATTTATATTATAATTTTTTTATTGTATTGTTATATTATAACATACCAAGTACATACTTAAATATAATTATTATTAATATGTAGGACCTACTTTACTTAAAAACATATTTTTTATTAGATAATAGATTGTTTATGTTAAGGTGTTTATTATTAAATTATATGATTTGTGCTCTTGGTGTGTTTGGAATATATCCCTCATCAATTTCAGACAAATCAATTTTGTTATGAAGCCTGCATTAGTAAAAAATATATAATGCATTTTTTTTATTTCTATGAATGATAATATATGAAACTTGCAATCATAACAAGTGATTTATATGTAACTACAATTTGTGTGATCCAAATAAAAATTAGTTTTAATGTAGAACACTTTTCAATTTACTAAGAGTGTTAAATATCTTGGGATACATAGATGTAACTTACAAACCATGTGCCTTATGGCAAAATTGCAAGCTCTGCAAGTATACAACACACAAAATAAAATTTTAGGTACTAACTAATGTCTATTTAAGTGAAACCTAAAACTATAAACATGAATTCACTTTAAAGTTGTCTGACACAGTATCTCTAGGTTTTTTTATTGTCTCGATTCATCATTTGATAAAATGATTTTACCCATTTGCTGGTATTATTAACGCAATAAAATACTTTTCTAAATCAGAACAATGCATAACCAGGCAAGTCTTTCAAATTTGTTCCTTTAAAGTCCAGCACCTCATCTGGATTTGCTTTGATTTTGTCTATTAATGAATGTTTGTTAAATCTAACCTCATCCACATATTCTTGTTTAATCATTTTAATTTTTTTTATAACCTTGTTTCTGTAAATAGTTTCTATTTCACTGTCTCGTAGGATATTCGTTAAAGTATAAAGATCTTCAGGAAGACTTGGGTCTGGAGCTTCATAATCAATTTGTAAATTACTAGTAGGAACATGTTCAAATTTATGTGTCATTAACTTTTTCACACATATATGATTATCTAAATCTGGCTCTGTCGTAATTTCTTTGCCATTATCATCAAATACAATCTTTTTATTCAAAGAACACTCGCATTTGGAGTCACTGTCTTCACATCCCGAAGCATCTCTTTTTCTTTTCTTGCTCTGTGATTCTTCTAGATTTAATAAATGACCATATTTTGTTTCAATTTTTTTCATCACAGATTTGCATTTCTTGTACACTGTACGTAACTCCTCCAAATCATCTTTATCTATTTGGGGAAACTGCGTGATTGCTATAGAATTACAATGCTTTTGTCCACTTTTTGTATCATTTATACATGTTTTGTTTACATTATCCATTTGGAAAGAATCTCTTAGCACGTGGTTTTTCACTTGCGATCTATTTAACTCATCAACTTTGTAGTAAACAACATTTGCACTTGATACATTTTCTTCCTGAATTACCATACTGGTAAATTATTGCCGCAAAATATATAATACACTGAATTAAACTAATATTTTCCATATTATGATAAAACACCATAACCAAACTGACATTTGACTTGACATTGGTTTGGTTACAAACTGACAGATAGTGTTGGGCCTCATCAATTGAATGTTACAATTTACAGAATTTCATTCAATTGCATTTAAAACTTGAATGAAATGATGATGGAATAGAAGTACAAAGTGGTTATAACGATTTATTTTCAGTTTTAATTTGTTTATATATTGCGTTCCTTGTATCAAAAACTATGTTAAAATGGCTACAATTTATAATGCACTCTACAAAACGATTTTGTAAATAGTAAACGATATTACTTAAATGGGTAATATTTGAAAACTGACCAAAAATGGCTTATTTTTTAAAATATTTTTGTCGTATTATATACACAATGATGTCTAAGTGATAAAGTAAAATCTATGTAATAACTACCAAACCGATGATACACTATATTATTTTAAAGGGACTTTTAGATAATATGTTTAAATTTGCAAAAAAGGCAAATGACACTTAAACGGCATTTAAATGACAACATGATAATAATGATTTGCTAACGGTTCAGCTTTTGGTTGCCTCACGGGAAAATTACAAAGTGTATTAAATATACCTGGGGACATGTCTTAATCAGTCTAACAAGCCGAAACAACTGCCGACACCGCGTCTCTATTCCTACCAACTATAAACATAGACACCGCCTCTATCTAGAAATTTAATATCGAAACAAGTATGAAAATATATGAAAACTAATCATATTCTCATCAGTGTTTGGATATGTAAACAAATTATTGCACTACATTAATAATATAGTATTTAGTTCAAATATTACATCAAAATTGCAAAATAACTATGGGGATCTGATTCGGCCGATTATAAAATATTGACTCAAATATAAATTGAAATCGAATAATAACAATTGATTATTGAAACGAATGCACAGCCCTAAACAAAATGGACGCAATCCAGATACGAAACAAGAGGCGAAGGCGTTTAAACCGGTCTGCCGAGATCAATAACGTCATGATAACAAAAATTGCCTTGGCGACTGATAACATAAAATATCATGTAGAGCTATGCTAGAAGCTAGAAGAGATAAAAATTAAATACTTTAGGTAAATAGTTGACGTTTTATAGAAGAAATGTAAAAGCAGAGTTGTTTTTAAAATAATTTATTTTTTATCCTTGTTTTTTCTCTTCTTCTTTTTTTTGGGCACATAGTCTTCTTCATTAGTCAAAGAGAATGCATGTGAAGTGTCTAATATATGTTTATTGTCTTCATCATCAAATTTCTTCTTATATTTCTTTTTCTTTGATTTCATTGTGATTTCTTCAGCTTCCTTATTTTGCTTTATTGATTTGTTTTTCGGTTGAGTATCGACTTCTGTATTAGATACAATTAGTTCAGATATATTTCTAATATTGGAATCACATTTTGATGTAATCTTGTCACTATCCTGTTCACAATGATTTGATAGCTTGTTTTTATTTTTTTTCTTCTTTTTAATTTTAGTTACACTTTCAGATTCTTTGTCATCACCTTGACTCTTTACAAAACTACCATTTATGTCTTGAGTGATTGCCGATTTGTAGAAAGAGAAACTTGATTGTTTTGTTTTTTCATCTGCGGGTTCATCAGAATTCCCAGAGAAACTTTTGAAAGCATAATCAACATTTTCATCTTCATTTTCGTTTTTATCTTGTAATAATTTACTTTTTGACTTTAATTTTGCTAATTTACTTTTAAAATAATCTTCCATACTCCCTTTTTCAGTGAAGATTTGTTCGCTGGTTTCAACATTTGCTTGCAATGGCTCCTCCTGTTTTTCTTCAGCCTTTAAACTTTTCTTACCAAATATGTTGGCAAGGTCTTTCTCACTATAACGAGTTAAGTCTTTGCCTCTTGTGAACTTATGATAATGAACTCGAGCTTTGCTCTTTTTTGATTTCACTTCCAAAGAGATGCCACTATGAAGTTTTTCTTGGCTGCCTTCAGCTGAAAAATGCAAATAGTAATGTTATATAAACTTACTTTATGTCAATGTTTTCTTTTTGAAATATAATTTAGAACCAATAATTAGATAGCTAGATTATTCTTTATTGTACAATTTCGAGACATTTAACAATTTAAAGTACATTAACAATAAAACATAAAAAGTACAAGGGCGGCCTTATTGCTAATAAGCAATCTCTTCCAGGCAACCTTACAGTTAACAATTATTTTTACATAAAAAACACTACATAACGTAAATTTATTGAACTGTATACAAATTTACAGTACTGTTATTTTTCAAAGAATCCGCAAAAGAATGCACAGATAAAACTTGAATTTACAGGGCAGAGGTTAACTTACCATAATAATAATAAAATAAAATAAATAAAATACATACCATTAGACAAGTTTGACAATAATGCGTTGAAATCGTCTTCGTGCTTTGTCCATTGATCGTTCTTGTCTTCAAAACCGAGACCTTTATCATCATTCTTGTATCTGGCAACTACGTGCTCAACTATACCGTTTTCCTTAGCACCTAACCCCTTGCCCGACGACCAACCCATCTTCTCCAACATACGCTGTCCAAACTTGTTAGTATCATTGCTCCATTCATTGTTTTTAGCACGTAAGTTTATAACTTTTTGTTTACGACGAGGCGCAGCAAGCATAGCCATGATTTATTAGAAAAATTTAACAACGCCACCACATGTTCATTAAGTTCTGTCAAAATGGACGCGATGACATCCAAGAAGGCCAACTGCGTAAAATTGAACGGAGTGAAGTTGCTTATTAGTGCTATGTTGCCAGTACTGCGTTAGTCGTTCCGTTTCAAGCGTACATTTTTAGAAGCTTCAATCAATGAACATGAACAGCGATATAAAATATATATTTTACTAGATTTTACACGTCAATGAATATAAGCAAGGTTCATAATTTTTTCATACTCTTATACAAATCAGGCATAAATATTTTATTTCTCATATTCATCGTTCAGTCGACTACTAGTAGTAGGTACACGAAGGGTTCCAGGTTCGATCCCGGGCAGTAGAAACATCTGTGTGCATGAACATGTCTGTATTGGTCTGAGTGATTTATATGTATAATGTGTATGTATTTACAAAAGAAAAGATTAAAGTATGTTAATCTGTAATTATCTAGTACCTTTATCACACTAATTTTTCATAGTAATTTTTAGTTTGGGACTAGATGGCGCTGTGTGACTGTCTGTGGAATTATCAATATATCATTATTATATATTTAGGTAAACTACTATTTGGTCTTCTAAACCTTATTCCTGGTTTACATTTGTGTTTTTATTATTATTTTTTACACATGAGCATTTTTTCGCAACACATAGTTTAGCAAGGTTTACTTAATAATGCGATAACTCAAATTATTTTTACGCCAGCAGACGAGTTAATTGATTAATTATCTTGGGCGTGTAAAACCATAAATGGTATGAGATTTCCCTTATCGGACCAGTCTCAGCAGCGACTAAACGGTCGTTAAGAAAGTCTTAGCCGATGAAGCCAGTAAGACACGCATGCCTTCAATGAAATCGAACATGGTATAAGATTTCTAGATGTGCTCGTATAGTTACACAAATCCTCTATAAACCCCACAGCGCATAACACCTTTTATTTAAAAATAATATATGTTATTGAAATAGGCACGTACTTACGAATGATATTTTTAACTTTGCAAATATTTGGGTACGGACACCTGCTACCAGCTGCTTACTTCCTTTTTGTGTAGGTTGTCTGGAAGGATCGCTACTTATTCAGGAGTCAATAGAATGCAAGTACGACACCAAAACCTCGTTTGTGCTTCAGCTAGATGTACAACGGACAGTTGAGGCTTAATCTATCAGGTGGGGTCTTGATAGAAAACACTGCATATTACGCACGTCCAATGAAACAAACTTGCTATCTATAACCTAGTAAACATACTTAATATCTGAATTATGTATCATAAGAAATGTAAGGCATAATAAAATTACTTTCCTTTGCGCGTAATAGTTTGCAATCTCAACGAACACAGTATTATACCTACGTAACGAATTCCTAGCTCAACATAATGATTGTGTACGCGTGAACCTATTATGTAAATAACAACTCGCCAGTTAGGAATCACTCTGAATTGCAGTCTGCATGGCCAATTAATTTCAATCGGTAATTAAATCAATAGATGTCGAGAGAGAGTGCCCGTTAGTCAGCATATCTATGCGGTCGACTAAAGCACTCAGTCACTGATATATCTATGGTGAAAACTGGCGAAGACATGTAGAGAAACGTCCGCGGCTATCGAGTCGTTTCTGTGGTTACGCTGTTATGTTCATGGTATTCGATAACTTAAAATTACGGTGATTTAAAGCTTAAAACTTATAATATCTTGATAATAAAATGGCGAGTTAAAATAAAGAAAAAGAAACATAAAACAACTAATGAGGTTTTGCCTTAGAGGGAGTGTGTGTGTGTACCCCACTCAACTTTTTATCCTCCTTAAAGTTGTATTATTATGACCTGTTTATTTGGCGACTTCTTATATGTACCTGATAACTTTTTAAGTTATTGGATACAAACCAGCAAAAACTTGGAACGGATAATAGTAGATAACAACTAGAGGGCTACAAATGTGCGCTGCGTAAAAAATATTTTAGTTTAGTAAGTTTAGTTTTGAGAGCAACGATAGCTTAGTTATATTATCTGATCACTTTCGCTGCATCACTATCTCACGTATTTAAGTTATAAAAGTACATAATTAAAATGTGTACCTATGTGTATTATGAGAACAACAACTCGTGAGTCAATTTCGAGATGCAGAGAAATTCATTACTCCACTTTCCTGTGAAAAAGTTTTCCTTAAAAAAGGGGTTTATATATATATATATATATATATATGTTTCAATTTATATCACTATACAAAGTATTCCCCCCCCCCCCCCAATTCAAAAGGTGAAGTAGTCTATTTCTGGAAAAAAAACCTATTTATATATATGGTTATATATCACTATACATAGAAATCCCCCGCCGACCTTAAAAAGTTTTGGAGTTCATTTCCCAAAAAAAAATTATATATCACTATACTTAGGAATCCCCTCCCTCTAACTCCAAAGGTTTACATTTTTGTAACATATATATGTATATATATATATTGAAAAAAGTCCGGTATAATATCCCCCCTTCCCCTCTCTTTTAAGGCTTTTGGGGCCGATTTCCGAAAAAGAAAAATGAAAGATTTATTGTTTGTGACTTACAGCCCTCATACCAATTTTAGCTTTCTACCTTAATAACTGCGAAAAATTGACCTAAAACCTATTCTAGGTTACCTTCTATCAACATACCAAGTTTCAATAAAATCTACCTTAAAACTGCAAAAATCGAATATGATAATTCCTCCCCTAATTGAAGGGTGGGGGGGGGGTGGATCTTTGAAAAAAAATATGCCATATTTTTTCGTTTCTGACAAATAATCCGTATACCAAATTTCAGCGTCGTACTACAAAAATTGCGGAATGTTCCATACAAACTTCCAACCCCCATTTTAGGGAAGTGGAGGGTGAAAACGGGACAAAAAGTAGCCTAAAACCTATTCTAGGTTACCTTCTATCAATATACCAAGTTTCAATAAAATCCGTTCAGCCGTTTAGGTGTGAAAGCGTAACAAACAGACAGACAGACAGAGATACATTAACATTTATAATATTAGTATGGATTATGTAAGACATCATAATATCATAATTATGTAACACATCATAATGAAGAAGAACTTGGTCACTTTATCACAGGTTCGTTAGTTTGTTTTGCATCCTGGTTATTTTAAGATTAAGACGGGAAGTGTAGCCGACCTATATGCATTATTCAACCAAGTAGAACGCCTAAATCTTTGAACTAAGACACTGATAGACAGCAATTTTTTTTTACATGATAATTATGATCAGCGAACGACTCATGATTCGGAAAGCCGATTGAAAAAGTTATTAGTGTTTATATACGTGACCTCGTGAAGATAATTTAATGTTAATTATCAAAAGCGATCATAAATTCTCTTTACTTCTATGGGTTAGAGTAAGTTACAGAATTAACCATTGATTGTAGATTGAAGTAAGATTCAACCTTACTTTAATCCCAAATATTAAATTTTATTTATCAATAATGAAACACCAATTTTATTTCCTTATTTTTGTATCTATTTTGAAAGAAAGTAGACGTTTATGTATTAATATTGATAAATAGAGTAAATCAACTTACGTACTATTTTTGTAACGTAATTTAATATTTTTTAGAGAAAATAATGACAGCTGCTTATGGAAGCATAGGTACTTAGGGTTTTATTGTATCTTATTAACGATTAAAAAAAGGAATTTCACAACATTCTCAAGAGCGTCGGTGGCTCATTCGTGTGGACTGTTTGTTCCTTTCGATTGAGGGTACAGGTTCAAATCCCGCCACGTACCGATTACTTTCCGAATTTTCAAAATTGTATGTAGGTACGTTTATTCGACGCTTACGGTGAAGGAAAACATCGTGAGGAAACCTGCAAACGCCTACGAAGAAATTCAAAGGTTGTGCGTGAAGTAGGTCAATCCGCAATGGGCCTGCGTGGACAACTTAGGCCTATACACCCTATACGCGTAAGCTTCTGCCCAGCGGTGGGGACGTATAAAAGCTGAATATGATTCTCATGAACCGTCTGAAATTCACAATCTTTGCACGATAGAACGCAGAAATATAACGTTACAAATAATATATTATTTCAAAATGATCTAGATTCCGAGTATATACTTATCAAACCTAAGACCAGTACAGCAGGACCTCATGACTCACCGGTTGGTAATGTCTGGACAATGGACAGATTTGATCAGAGGTAATAAATACTAATAATAATTGTGTGTTCGAATAATTTAGAACTTGCGATCTTAACTACTTATTTCTTTCCCCATGGCTATGCTCTGCGGGAAGGCCTGTGCCCCGCAATGGGCCGTTATAGACTGATGATGACTACTAAAAGTAAAAATAAAAATAATATTTTCTAGGTTTATTTTAATTTAATGGCAGACTCTTCGGATCATGATAATGAAGAGATTTCCCGGAATCTCCACCCCAGATGGGTTGGATAGCAGAACCTGTGATTCGTTAACGACAAAACATATTGGTCGTTGTTTCCATCTACGTTCATCATGTCTACCAGCCTATCCACTGTTGTACTAAGACCATACTCAAAAACATTCCCGTGCTTCTATAATTTTGCGAGTAGGCAGGTCTCTAGAGCCTTGACAAGTCCGCTATTCGGCAAGACGAGCAGTCCGAGTAGATGATTGCCTTGATTCTCTGATTCTCAAAATAATGTATGCCGGAATCCCTTACACCCTTAGCCAAGCTAACAGCTCTTTAGCTACGAATGTTAAGCAGGATCTTAATGCAGGTGAGGGTTTCATCTGTTATCTGTTATTTGTTACGAAGCAAAATGACAGATGACTGCAATGTTTGATGAATTGATGGCAAATCATCGACTTAGCAGTCTACGACCCGTATTTTAGAACGAGACGCAACTTAAATTGAGTTAGAAAAGGATAGCGCTATATACGATAAATAGCGGCATCCTTTTCTAACTCTATTTAAGTAAAGATCAATGCTTTGAAATATTTTTTCAATTAGGTGCAACATTGTCAGAGAATATTCAATGCAAACAGTCAAATCTTTCCTCTTTACGTTCGTAATGATTAAGTGGCAAAACACTAAACTTTTTTTTTATCGAACAGGTGGCAAACGAGCATACGGTTCACCTGATTTGCAAGACATCAGTCCCAGAAAAGCGTTGCCGGCCCTTTAAAAGGGTATACGCTCTTATTTTTAAGGACGCCAGGTCGTATCGCTCCGGAAACGTTTCCAGAGGAAGTTCATTCTATAGTTTTGTTGGATGAAATAAATAAATAAACTTAAACATAATTTTGTTGCCACGTGTTCTTCTTTGTCAATTAAAAACGGTCATCTTAAATCCCCCACAATCTTCGTAACGGTACTTTCAAGTGTCAATATCCATTTTTGACATATTGAGCACGCAATATCATAGGCGTAGTTTGTAGAATGGAACGTTTTGAGGGCATAATGTTGTACACGTAGAAAGAACTAAGACAAGGCAGTTGGCCCCCGAGGGTGCTGTACAAATAAATAATTATAGATCCAGGCCATGCGGTTCTAATATATTTTTTAAAATTTATAATCATAATCGTATAAATGTGTATGGGTCACCGACATTTTCGCACAGAATAGTCATGGGGAGATTAAGCTGTAGGTAACACACACACTACGCTGGTGTAAAGTTGATTGTTGGGTGTTCTTAGTGCCATCCTAAAATTGTGCCGGGTCCGATAGCACAACGTTACACCTGAAGCACATATCGCATTATTTTTAGATAATCAGCTGATTCAGCCTACTATGTAAGGACTACTAAAAACCATATTAGAAAAAAGCATAAACGTTCACTATGGAGTCCCCCGTGGGATTCGAACCCACGACGCAGTGACAACTCAACTTTGAACATCAAACAACACTGAAAAGGACCAAGAACATTAAACTTGTCAAATCGTGTTTCAAACCGTCCATTTTATTAAATTCAAGTTCCGTATCTACAGATTTAATTAACCTACGTAAGGTCGTTTAAAAGTGAACATTTAATTTATAATAATCACCGGAAACCTGGAAGCGAGCCCGTCGAGTTCTGTATCGTGGGAACACTGTGGTTTAACCAACAACGTTGCAATTTTGATTACTTTGCAATTACATTTAACTAAGTATGAGATAATAAAGAAAAACATAAAAAAAAAATTGTCTATCAGCGAAAGATTTAAATAGTTCAGTGCTAATGGTTTGTAGAAAAAAGGGTGTGATATACGTACGGTCAGACCAACGACGACTAGCCGTAATGTCGTTGGGCCAGACAGACAGACATGACGAATCTATAACAGTCCGTTTTTTTCCATTTGGCTATGGAACCCTAAAAACACTATGCTAAATTCACAATGAGAATGAAGTTATGAAAATTAAAATGTTTTTAATTTGAGGTCCATTGTGTTAACCCGAAGTCGCCATTCATAATAGCCATTCTAAGAAACGTGAACCCATAAAGCTGTGATTCATCCGGTTTGCTAGCATATTTTGTAATGAGACGTTAGGGTGTTTTGAAATTATGGCAATGTTGATTTAGGATTAATTGTTGTTATATTTAAAAGGATATGAAAAACGTCGTGGATGACCAAACAATTCGGCGAGCAACACAAGGTCGTTAACTTTACCTATCTTGAGGGAAAGTTATTATTACTCATTGTATTTGGTTACTTAAGTAGACATAATTTCCCTTTAAAAAGTAAAAAAAACGTCGCGTTGGGGGACCGCTTCTAATTATTTCTTTCTTATCTACGATATTTTTCATATCAAGTTCAGTCCCCCAACGCTACGTTTTTTTTTTAGAATTATTAATAGATTCTTAGGTACTTTAACATTAAGTTTCTTTTATTATTTTTTACTTTTTAAAGGGAAATTAATTAAGTTCTTGTGTTGGAGGTTTTTTAAATTTTAAATTTAATTTTTATTTCATATTTTTTATAGGAAGGTTAGGTTAAGTTAGATTTTAGTATATTATAATTTACTTACTACAATTTAAGGTCAAGCTCGTTCGCTATTTTACTTATTAATAACTAGTTTTTCTTACTATAACTAGTTTTTCTTACTATAAATTCGGTTACTCTCTCCACTTTCACTCCTCACCACTTTTAAACGGTTCAACCGATTTTCATCAAACATGTCTAAGAACACTCGCACATAAGTCACCTTTAATACAAAAAAAACTAAATTGAAATCACTGCATGCGTTCGGGAGTTATGATGCCAAAGACAGACAGACACACAGACAGACAGACAGACACGTCAAACTTATAACACCCCTCTATTTGCGTCGGGGGTTAATTAGTTATAATATGTAAAGTAACTGTATCTCGGAGGCTCAAAGCCCAGTCCTTGAGGCTGAGAAAAAATAAAAAATAATTGGCGACCGCTTGGCCGCTCGACAGCTGCGAATTGGCGCGAAACAGGTTTTTGGTTGTATCTGTGACGTCATCTGACATGTGCCTTCCTCCGAATTGGAGGTTGCGGCAAAAAATAGGCCTTTCATCATGGATCCATTTTACGGCTCCTTATTATTATGTTAGAGCTGTATTCTTGTATTGTTATCGAGGACAGGTGATGTGAGGAACGTGGATTTTCGAAACTCTTTAAACAAAGAGGAATAAAGATAATTGGCTTCGTGCGCATACCGAACAAAGAATAAAAAATATATCTGAATGTTAGCAAACAATAAAAAATGATAAGACTATATAGGAATTAATTTCGCAACAAATTAATTCCTATATAGTCTTATCAATTATTGTTAAACAGGACATTAGTAGGGTACTACTTTTCCATAAGATAAATTAGGAAAACATACAATGGAATTGAATGCATATGCAACCCATAACGGATCAATGTCGATATAACCTTCTTGAGCCCCGTTTAAGTAAGAAACGCCTATTCAAACATATTATGTAAGTACATAGTAAGTTTATGACCGACCAGTTTACTAGAAAAGCTCAAAAAGCTCATGTACACCGTTATTTTACCAATATCCTTTATTTTAGTTTAATTATTTAGTTTTATAAAAGAATTATCATTTCGCAAGGTCGCGGTGCTCTGACATTTACCAAAATTGAAGATCGAGGTTTAACGCGCCACCATATTATGAAACTTCGTAAAATTGATGTCAATAAAACATGTAAGTAAAATGCCTTTTTAAAAAAAATAACGTTGAAATATTATCAATTAAAATGTATTTCAAATATCCCTATCTCTTTGTACAAGGATTGGGTAAGCTATTTCCAGGCTAAGAGACCCCAAACTAGATGAACCGAATACCGGTTAAGCCAATGGATGTCAACTGCAAGCAATTGGTCCACGTGGAAGTCGATAAAGGAAATTTTAGTTCAGAAATTCACTGCTATTATACATATTAGTCTGTAAACATGTCGTGTCTGTTTTTTGAAGGAAATGAAAGCTCTTAAACCAAACCTCCTGATGGTTCCACAATCGTTATAATATTATACAGATCATAAAATGCATTGAATATAGCAACATAAGTTGATACCCATTTTGTGTCCGTATTTGATTTTCTTTGTAGAGAATAATTATTAAAATTTTTGAATACGTTATTCAGGTTAAGTACGTAACAATGTTTATAATTTAGGTGTACAATTGCAATTAGCACTGACATCCATGTAAAGAAATCTATTGTTTTGTATAATTTAGAAGATAAGGTAGTTTATCATATCCTAGATGTGGTACTTTGGTATTTATTTCTAATATCGTGACTAGTAAATTAGTTTACACTTGGCTGAAGTTAGAATATTCATAGAAGTACTTTATACCTACCTTGTCTTTTACTAGCAAACTTTATAGTGTTAATTTGTTGACCATTGGTCGGATTCGCAAGCTTGTTTACTTATATTTGATATTACGTCATAATTGTACCTATTTAGCGAGTAAGATACTTAGAAATGCTCTAACGATTTTATCTTTGACTTGCGCAGTATTTTTACGAGTTAAGTGTCCTTTTACGGTGAATTATGAATGCGAGTTCAACAAAGTTAAACTAAGTATTTGCTATATGAATGTTATAGTTTGGAAATCTCCGTTTTATTGCGATATAGCTTTAATTGGCTACTCTGATTTTATTTCTTTTTCATTGTACTGGTCAACTGCAACTACAAATTTTAATAAACTAAAACTCAGGCGAAAAATATTTGTAATGTTCGAAAAGTAGCATGTTGTTTGAGTAGCTAAAGTTAAGGTAACATTTGTAATAACTGGTATCGTAAATCAGTCTATTAAAATATTAAATTATTTATCGTCAGTTTTAAAGGCTCGCTGGTTGTTGAACCGGCCCAAAAATAAATATTTCGATATTGGCCTTAAATTTAACAGTATACTATAAAAAAGGGAGTAACATACGAGCCGACAGACAGTCAGACATATCGTAGCTACAGTTAAGGTAACATTTGTAATAACTGGTATCGTAAATCAGTCTATTAAATATCCTGAAATGTTTCAAATGATTGTGAAGTCATTGCACTTACTCATAGGTATGCAACCTCAAACGTGTTTTGCCCCATCTATACCTACTGAGGCTCCGAGAAGCCGCTTACCTGAGAATCACTCCGGACATGGTTCAAATTATTCACCACTAATCCGTTATCTGTTGCCATTGGATCCATTTCTCAAAGAACATCATACACAAACTCCAAAGCGTCAACCACTGCACAACGTATGTTTTTGTAACGTTAACTTCAATCCATTCTTCCTTGTTTCACCACAGTCCAATAAACCACTAGAATCTAGACAGGCACACGCGTATCTAAGGCTTCACTTGTTTTAAACGTATTAACTAGTCCGTACAATCGATAAACCGCAGTAATGACATTACGAGATGAACCATAAACTGAGTTGCCTGTGTAGTTTTGTGCAGCGCAATGGTCTGATCGTTTGTAAGGACGCCAGGCGAAAGTTAACCGCGCGTGATTTCTGGGCGCTTTCAAAACCAAATGGTCTTAAAAGCTATCAATCTTTGCAT
>PQWD01011495.1:0-31341 GCA_019425675.1 Leucinodes orbonalis | reverse complement strand
TTGATACTTGGAAAAAGCGCTTCGGCGATATTGGGCCTGTGTTGAAGAAAGAAGTAATGGGTATAATCCGCTTGTCGATCAAGTAGTTCACCTGAGATTTTTTAGAATAACAGTAGTTTTTTGAACGATAATAAATAATGGGCTAGATCTCTGCTGTGCTAAAATTGCTTTCTGAATAATCATGTACAAGTGAAAAGTTTATATTTTGTAAGCGGTCTAATAAAGTTTTCACCTATTCGCGAATAAACTATAATGAGTGCAATAGAATGATACTTGGTATACTAATGCGAAAAACTTCATAAATTTGGTATAGGTATTCAGAACACCTTTATTGTTCTATACGTGATATTATACAAGATCTGGTTCGCTTATGTACGGAATAAATTAAATAAGATAATACTTGCTCACGTTCTGAACAGTTTTTAAAATGTCTATGAATTCCCATATGTATAGTACATTTGTTTCACGATATGAAATCTTAAACAACCTTGCTGGCCCTCCCCACCACTTCAAACACCATTACCACCACATACTTAAAAGAACTATACCCATTCCATCATTTATCTAAAACCCAACTTACAAATTAAATCTCTCGCTAAACTATAAGTAAGTATAAACATATTGGTCGCGATCTTATGCCATTGATGATTTATGTCTTAATTTGTCGTCCTTATCATAGATTATAGTAAAAGTATGAGCGACTACTGATAAGTATGCTTGATATATAATACATTTCAATCTCAGTTCGTACTTTACTTTAGGCACGTGATGTGGAATTTATATTAATAAAAGGAAATTAATGGAAACAGATTCTATTAGAATATTCTTATAAAAAAAAGCTAAAAACACCCAAGAGAATTCATAACCAGTAACAAAGAGCCGAAATATCGATAGATTCGAACTTATAAATAAAGTTACATTTGCTTAAATCATCTATATGGTGCATAATATTTTCTTTTCTGAATAAATCTATCACCACTCCATAATCCCTTCAAATAATAGAGAGTCAAGGCAGCTTTTACACCACTCTATCACGAAGATCATCTTAGCCCATTTCGCTGTGCAAGTGAGCTGTGTAAAGGATAGAAACTCTTTTAAATTGTGTCTATTTATAGTTGTGATAGTGAATGCAAAATTAACATAACCTGGATGATAACAGGACTTTATGCTTATTATTTATATTGATTTTAATATTTTACATTTCCTCGTGTATAATTGAATCCAAAAACATTCTACAAGATAGGAAGGGACACGGCGCATAACCATTATTAGCACCATACATAGATTGTTCATGAGCCACACTATTTGTTTGATACCTGCACAGGGATAAATGAGAATTCCGATATAGTTCTCGAATCATCATTGCACGCAATTCTCATGTTGGTCGTGTTCTGTTTACCTCAGTGTAGTTGAGTAGCTTCCAAGAGTGCTTAACTTTATATAAACGATTAGAGACGATTAATAGTGTAACTCGAGGAGATTCCCCTCGAGTAACTTAGTAGTCTATTGCTATATGTCATAACTTAATTCACTGATCACAATACGCCTAATTAGTATTTAAGAATTATCTCTTGTTTAGGTACTAGAGAGGGACTCAAATGCTCTTGAACAGTCTGAGCTAAGAGCAGTTTCACATGCTATTGAGCACTGGTGTATAAAACTAAGTTAGTACATGCGATGTCTATATTATATCATATAAGTTTAATCGAAGGACCTTATTTCGTGGTCATCTACGTTTATCTTAGAAAAGACTTCAAAATAACAATGGTGGCTAATATTTTATTTTTTATACTTTTCCAGTTTTAAGATGAAATAAACCATTAACAAACAACGCTTTCGTGAGTTCGCCGAGATATAGAACGGATTAAAAAGGCATGAGATTGAATTGGAATGGGGTACATAATATTAGGAAACATATCTTGATTATACATGTCTCTCTTTTATGTAAATACATGCAGTGTTTTTTAAAATTATATTCCGTTTTTATCTAGGTACACAGCGAACCGTGGAAGACCATGTTAATTCCCGCAATATTACATACATATTTAATGAGACACCGCAATGTGGCTCTCAGCTAGACCGCGGGATCGCCGCAGCCGTCAAGATGTATGCGAGCTGAGGTTCCCACTTACATACAATAGAACATCGGCTCAGTACACCACCAACAATGTGAGATGAGTGTCGTCAAATATTCTCAATTTATTTTTAAAAATTGTACAATCAAATATCGCTTTGTTTAGATAAGATGCTGTATCTACTGACATTGATTATATATAAATTACTTAGCGTGAAGTGTATTACGCCTATCTGTTGAAGTTTTAAGGTTATGAAACGAAATCACCACATCAGATAAGACAGGATCATAGAAGAGATCGCTATTTGGCCATTCTTTTGAAGATACAACTTGTTAGTATTTACTAATATCTAGATATTATTGTCTTTTCATGAAATAAATATACTTTTTTATAGATTTGATCTAGATGTCAGTGATAATTAATGGTGCATTTTTACAACTTAATGAGGCATTCAGTAGCTTTAGCGGCATCACCCTCAGTGTTTCAGTAAGAGTCATCTCCATACTAATGGTGTTAACAACAATATCGTTAACAGTGAGTTTCTACTCGATGTGTGAAATATATTTTGCAAAACAATCAGATGACCTAGTACAATTAAAAGCCTACCAGTTGGTCCGTATTTTACATATTATGGATAAATCATGTCTATCTCTGTTTAACAAAATCATTAGGGATGTTTTGATAATAACAATTTTTATCTCGCCATTATTGTTCTCTGGGGCGATTATTGAAGAGGATTATATCGCACTCTGAGATACAATATGCCTAAATTATGATGTGGGTGAATTGTGTGATATAGCCAATCTTACGTGATAGAATGTCAACTATATGTTCAAGACAGTCAAATAATTGTGTATATTATTAATAATGATATTACTCGAAAACATCCGTATTAAAGTCATTTTATCAGATTGTGTTAGTTAGCTAGGTCGAATGTGAGAGAACATTAAGTATACAGGTCTGAGTAATTCCTCGGATTATTTATTATTTTAAACGTGGTGCGACATTAAATAGGTAAAGTACATAAAATAACTTGAGAACTGTATAAGTATTTATTTAGAGTCAGAACTTTTTATTAGATAGAATTAAATAAATTTTGATATTGTGAATAAAATACTAAGATATTAGCTACTTGTATAAGGAGACGATTGTATAAAAGTGAAACTCAGGTGTACATACAGTTTAATTTATGTTTTCAAGGTATAACAACACAGAATCATAACCAACACTTCAGAAAAGAAGTCATTAAAAAGAATATAACAACAAATCAATCTTATTAATCATATAGTTAGAGACATAAAAAGAGTAAACACTGATAAGAATAAGGCTTTTTCTCGTCTTTATATAACAAAATTACACTTTCTAATCAACAAGTTTAAAAATCTCTTTTGGATTGTGTAGAGTTGCCTCAGTGGTATGGGTCGCGAAACATGGTAAAGTAAATTACCATTCTCAATCAATTATACTCTGTTTGGGCCTCTCAGACTGTGACATAGAACTAATATAAAATCCCGTTGACCGGATGTATGTTTCCATGTCAGGGTCAAATTTGCGTCTACCAGTTTACCCGCTCGTACAGTTCTTCGTCAGGCATACTTATTATGACAAATAAGAGTTAGCTCGTCGTATTATCACGACGATAATCGACGGCTGAACACATGGAAGAATTCTCAATTTGTTTTATTAATGTAATTTTAAGTTGTAAATTCATTTATCCGTTAATGTCACTCACTTCTCACATCTGCAAATAGCTTATACAGAGGAGTTCCAAGTTAGTAAAATACGAATAAATCCTTGCTCTGGAGAGTGGTCGCTGGCTCTCCTTCGTTCAACCAAATTTATGATTATAGCTCCCAATTTCTCTTTACTATTAATTTTAATATCTGCATAATATAATCAAATAGATAATACACAAACGGAAGTTGTGATTTAATACTTATACACTGTGATTATCGAAAACTGTGTCCTTATTTACCATACGAGTCTTCAGAGTGCTAAATTGAGTGTTTCACGCACTGATGAGGCAAAGAAATTTGTTCTAAGTGCTCTTTTCCAGGAAATATTATTAATATGACATCAGGTATTGATTATATCACCAATACCTTTCATTGATTTCTTACTAAGTGTATGATTATCAACTACTTGTAGTATACATTTCACCAACTGCAGCTCTCTTATACGTTAATTCCGGCAGTACGCAACTCGCGAGGGTTGACCTGACTCGGAGCTCTATCGGGCACGGATATAGAGTGATTAGGCCTGTAGCTCTTAGCCGTTCAAACAAATTCGCGGGCTCCTTCTAGTATTTTAGATAGGGTTGTGTTACAAACTAGACCTTGTTTGACAACACATAGGACCTCTCTCGAGGTGATGGGCGATGAAGGTTTCCTCACGATGTTTTCCTTCACCGAAGAGCTGTCGGATAACGTACATATATTTTCGAAAATACCAACTTGGTATGAAAACACTTATGATTGTTTTTTTAAATATATATTTATTTCTTAGCATATTGATCTATCCAAAACAGTACTTGAATCAGAGTAGATCGATAATTATAATGTTCAAATGCCCTGCATTTACTAGGGGTCTTGTGTGGTGTGCTACTCAGTATGTTTTCTATCTGAGTAGACTTAAACATGATTATCAGCTCTCGGATTTAGACCGAAAGTTCCGCGCGTTCTTATGGCACTACGGCTCTCCGCTAATCCTCTACGCTTTGATGGCAATATTTACAGTTTATTTGGTGATCTCCCGATGATATTTTTACAGTGCAATTACCTTTCTGGCTCTTCTTACTCTCTGGCATTTATCTAAACTCATCAACTTCTCTAAGTTTCAATTTTTGTAGTTTAGATGAGAGACCAAATTATAATCACTAATTATCAATGTTTGGATAGAAACCAACTCATCTAAAATACTATTTAACATATGTTAACAGCGACACAGTGTCTCTCATTATGATATTAACTTCAAAATCTCGTGATTTTTGTGATAATGAATTATATTATGTTGGAATCGTGAACCTTAACAAATTATAGTTCCTGACACAACAGACATTTACATTGAAGTATACACCCTAGGCTATATTTACAACAGAATTTAAGATAGAACATACTATTACGGAAGGTAGTGAAATTATAAGGCTCACTCATATTACGTTAGTTCTAACTATTCTTAGTTAAATAGCCTTATTTCTTTTTCTTACGACTTCGCTTACGATTTTGGAGATTCAGATTTTACGTTCAAATCATAGATAGACATGCCTCGTAATATGGTTATGTTTATTGTCTATGTCATAGCACATTATGGTCAAAGGAAAAAATACGAGAGAAATAACATAGATGATAATGACGGAAGAATGACATGGTAAGCAGTTAAGCAGTCCATTACTAGGATTTAGTAATGCATTTAAAGTGTAATGATAATGCACAGAATAAACCTATTTATAATACATAGATAGATAAAATAGTCAATAACCACACCGCTTACATCTCGATTAGAGTCTATTGTTCGATTCAGACAGAGAAATCAGTAGTTATTATAAGCGAAGCAATATAAGAATAGAACGGAGATTGATAATAATAGATTCCTTCTAGAAATACATCTGACACAGCTCGATGCTAAATCAAGATAAATTGTTCATAAGAGACGTACAAGAAAGAACAAGAATCAATGGCAATATTGACAGGAATGATATAGCGAGTATGGCGATTAGAGTTTTATGTAACGCTGACCAGAATTGTTATCATCATAATAGTATTACATAAAATAATTTAGATAATAAGATTTTGAAAAGAATTTAATTAGAGTAAGAACAAGTAGAAAAATGTCAGAGTTTCGTTCATGCGGTAAAATTTGTTCATTCTAAGAACCAATCTTAAAAGAGAGGCGCCAGGTAAAAAGACAGAGATTCTAATGTATTCTATTTGTCATAATATGTTTTAAATAAATGTGTGTATGTTTACATTATTCATTCATATGTCTCGTAGCTTGTAGACTTAATTGAGACATAGTAATGCATATATAACAATAAATGAAATATTGATCCAAAGATACAGTAGACTATATGAACTATATCATTGTTTTATCCTACATTAGTTGTTATGTATTTTTCAGTGTGATAGGAGTTATAATATAATCGGGTCTAACAATATTAAAACCTTATCAACGTATTTTACATTTAGTGATGTACTCAACATAAGAATTGTAATCATAATCCATCGATACACGATAGTGCTCTTCCTTTTAACAGTGTCTTGTTTATTCACGGATTAATATATCATTTAGGTTTCCCGAAATGTTCTACCATAATATTCATGAGAATAGAATGGGAATTAATATTAAAGTGTTAAGTGGCGACGTAGTCCAGACAATATTACTTTGAGAGGAAAAGTCAAATACACTTGTTAATAACTAGCTGATTGGTGGAGATTACGCAATCTTTATGCGCTGACGCTGTCTGTGTGTGTTTGATAAACTGATGATTATGTGGTGGGTTCGTTGATTCTTGTCTATTTTTGTGAGTGGTGTGTAATAACTCTCTTTGTATTATAAGGATTCGAATCAGATATAGCTTTTCGCGAGTTTAACTAATTTGTATGTAAAGGATGCATTCAATTGCTGCGTCCTAGAACTCGTAAGTATCTAATAGACGATAAACTATACATATTCTTTTTTTTTTTTTCTCGCTCGCAAAATGAGACTAAGTAGCTCTTGCACGTTCATTCTTGCTTTAAAAAAACAGATGATTGCGCCTGCTATTTCTAACTGAGTAAATCGTATTATAAACTACTTAACGAGTTATCGGTTTATTAATGTAGTAAAATAATCATATTATTTACCTCGAGTATGCCGTGTGCGACTTTATAGAGTTGACTCAGACACGTGGCTATTTAGCAGTGATCTCGAAGAAGCTGACTCGATAACGCACCAAGACTCACCAGACAAACTCGTGACGGCGAGTTTATATACATTATAGGATGCTGAAAGTGGAACGAGTATTGCCTAGTGGAATGTTACAGACTTCTAGTGTATGTCACCCTACTTGGTGTTCGTCAGTGTGAGCGCAATTGAAATGGATTAACGTATTAATGTTAATATTTTAAAGAAATTAGACATTACAATTCTCAAGTGAGTTCACTTTGATCGTACTAACACACAGCTTACACATAATTGCAAAACACGTAAATTCAAGTGCGTAGCAATTTTTTATATATGGACGACCCATGGTGTTGCTGGGTTGAAGGGCTCGACTTGCACCACCACCGGGGATTCGATCCCCTGGCAGGAGTAACAAAACATTGTGGCATTGATGATTATGTACTGCTCTGTGAAATGTCCCCCCGACTCCTCTGGGACTACTTTTCTATGATCTAATATAATATGTGATTTTACAAAAATGTATATAAGTATGTTTATCCGTAATATTTAGTACCTCATACAGGCTTCGCAGCTTAAACTTGGGGCTAAGAGACGCTGTGTAATGTTATTATATAAAAAAAAAAACGCAATGATGCTTCAGAAAAGATGAACTGAAAGACTGTTGAGATGATAAGAAGAAACGATCCAAGAAAACTATAACTCTCTTCGTTAATCGAATAGTGTATTATGGATGTTAGTGTCGCACGGCTTGAGTTTTGTCTAACTCGGACTATCGTAGGGTATCGATAGTTTGGACATAAGCAATAGTTTCAACCGGCCTATTATATTCATCGTCGTTTGTTAAAAACACCAACTATCAATGTGGTGAACGCACCACACAGACGAGCCCATTTTGGGCAATGTATCGAGACGTCGGATTCATTCCCCCGGGAAAAGTACAAAACTGTGCTCCGCGCGGGTCAGTTGAGCTGAAGAATGAACATGTAGGTGAATGTTTGGGTGTTTTCTATGATAATATATATGTATTATTTACAAAAAACAATGAATGTGGTGTGCTTTCATTCGTTGTTGTACCTAATACAGGCTTCACGCTTAAACTTGGGGCTAATGGCCACGTGTGAATGTTGGTGGATATATTAATATAATTATCGGCTAATAGTATATCAAAGAATGATTGTAGCAATGTCAACTTTTAATAGTTCGACTATTCGCATAGTTCGGCAACACTGGGAGTAGTATAATGGGATCGGTGGACGCAGTAGGTGAGCAATTTGAAAACCACCGTTATTTGTGAACGTATTATTAGATATAAATATAAAGCATACTTTTAAATGGATTAGTATTATTCAATTGTATATGCATCAAATTTCACCGCGACACAACTGCTAGTAAAGCTACTGAGATTTGAACATGTTATTGTGACAACATACTACGTAAGCGTTACTCTATAAATAGTATACGAATATGAACGAAAAATTACAAATCAAATCAATCAAACTGGCATAGATCGACATCATAATTTAAATATTTATCATAAGTGTTAGCAAAATATTAAATTTGAAATTATATAAGGGTAATATTATAGAATATATTATGGAATGGTATATTCTTTTAAGTTTGTGGAATTTTGAAGTGTTGGGGGAGCCATGCAATGTTGTTTAAATGTTCATGATAACTTGTACTATATAGAATTTATTGACATTTTAAACTGTTCAGAAGTATTTATTTATTTATTTTATTCGTACATAGCGTAACAATTACAGTATACAGTAAGAAACAATAAATGTCTTGAAATATTACCAAATTATGAAGTTTTCGCATGCTAACAAGTACTCTTTTGCTATTTCATCGGTCATGGTGACCTTTTTTTAGACGCTCTAAAAAAACTGCTTCATGACATGATTATTTCAGCATTTTAGCACAGAAAAAATCTAGCCCTTTTTTCGTTCAAAAAGCCCTTTTTCTAAAACTCAGGTGGCAACACTGTCGACAGCTTCTACCATTATTTCTTTCTCAACAGGCCAAAACGCGAAGCTTTTTCCAAGTATCAAAATTCATTATTGTGCTTTACTTTGGTATTTGAAATGTATTTTTCATTGTATTTTTTGTATTCTTTTTGACGTTCATAAGTGCTTTTTGTAAGCCTAATCTGAATGAAGAATTTTTACTTTGACTTTGATTAGAACGACTTTGCACTCTCTGCTGAGTTGCAACGTAAAAAAATTGGATACCCCAGAAATGCGAATCAATTTGCGATATATTATCGCTTCAGACAGCCTATCACTCATGACGAAATAATAAATACCGATCAGCAACATATTGATTGATGTGTCAAACATTTTAAAGTCATTTTCGGACACATAGCAGCCATACTGTGTAGGTTAATTTTATTTGAGAACAAACCGTAATCCTACGCCTGAAGGGCATATATACACATAAAAAATGAGTGTTTGTTTGTAACATTTAAAAAAAGCATTTTTCTGCATTTGGATATAAATATACAAAAAATACACTAAGGCAAAAAAAATGAGTTTATCTGTGGGTTAAGGGTGATATCAGCAACGGCTAGACCGATTTTGACGGGACTTTTTGGGCAGGCATCTGATGTTATAAGAAAAAACTTAAGATTTTAGCTTATGTTTTTATGCGAGAGAATTATTTAACCACGGGTAATACCGCAACGCACAGCTACTCGTAAAGGACAGCTTTGTGTAACCGCAAAGAATAAAAAATTGGTATGTACTTTCTCTCCTCTCTCTCTCTCTCTCTTCAACCTATCGCAGTCCAATGCTGGACATAGGTCTCCCCCATTTTGCGCCAGATATACCGGTCCTCCGCTTTTCTCGTCCAGCTCCCACCAGCGACCTTTAAAAACAAACAATTTTTTTTTGTTTTTATATCTTTGAACAAAGATTCTACATCCTCATTTCTTACTAACCGACGACTCAAAAACACTTTTTTTAAATATATTACTACTCAATATTCATAAAACACACATCTCAGACAAAATTAATAAATTCTAGTCTAGATCACGATCCAAATAGCGCTGAGAATGGCGTCCATTTATATTCAGAAATCCAATTTAAACGTACATAACCCCTTATGTCTTATCCCTGTAAACTTTGTATTCCAAACTATATGCCTTGGACCGTTCATGTCCCTGAAGGCTGGTGTCTGAAACGTATAGGGTTAAAGCCCTAGGGCCTGCCCTACTTGTCAGTCGAGAGCCCTTGGGATAGAACCTTCCATCTGTATTACTTTTCGGTCTATACCCAAAGGTTAATATGGAACAGTGTTAAAATTAACGTCACCTCCTTTTCAGATGTCAGATAAAAATCTTAGTGATGTCAGTGCTATCTGGTGGTATAATTTTTGATGCCTAGGTGTGCTCAGAATTGGGTATTTGACACCACTAATCGTTGCCGCACTTTTTATGAACTGTCAAAAAGGAACGTTTCCATATAATTTGTATGAGATTATTGAAACGTGACGTCATTGCACACTAACATCAATTGACCTAATATTTATTGGTTTCAGTGTATTTAAAAATACAATATTGCAAATAAACAAAAGTGATCAATGCAACGACATGTAAAATAAAGTGCACTTTTATGAAAATAAGGTTTGGTATTTTATTGCGAATGGTGGAGAATACCGAATTCCGCCTGAGTTAAAAAGTAATAAAACAGCACAATTTTTTTAAAAGAATATTAAGCAATCTAAAAAGATTTCAGCATTAAACAAAAAATAAAAATATTCTAATAAGTAAAGTTTCATTAATTAATTCAGTGAAAAATTGTATTAATAGCCTGTCTTAAATGATTTGTTTCGTGTTTTATCCGGATACAAAGATTCACTGACTATATTGCGAACGTTTATGAAAGCACCGTCTAGAAACACTGCAACCAGACTTGGTGTAATTAATCATCAATATAGGTCTACGCGATAAGGCAAAGAAGAAAAAGAAACCCTTAATATCCTATAAAATGAATATTCCGAATAATCCCCTGCGACACAAGAGCAGCACTCTAAATTAAAATTCCGCATACAAACTATAAAACATGTCACCTTGCTCAAGCAGTTGTTAGTTTGCGACAGCGTAATATTTATCATTTTGCTCGCTTTATAAAATTATGTACGTAGCCCAGTTTTCTTTGAAACACAAGATGTTTTCTTGTAGATATATTCTGATATGGCTGGTAGGTTTTACAAGTGACTAGCGTTGTACATTATCTTATTCTTATTCATCATTTGATTATAACCTGATAACTTTGATAACAATGAAAGAAATAGACCCTTTTTTAACTTTATTGATAAATATGATTACTGCTCAATTTATGTTCACTGCTTTACGAAGGAGTAATGGCATTCCTTACTTCAAGCCGATCCCAAGCAGTCTACTTCCATCGGCTACCCGCTACCTTAACCAAGTTAGCTTCCATCTGTTAGGAGCCTCCATCTTCCTCCGAGATTAACTAAGAATTGATAGATTCCTAATGCCACAAGATTAGTCCCGTAGAAACCCCTCTTTCGACCTTAACAAGACCCCGCTTATCCTTGAAACAAGTATCGTTTGTTACGCATGTAACAATAAGTATTTTCTAACTTGTCCCACGCCCGTTTCCCTATGGAGGCGCCCCCCGTTTGTCACTGTCACTGTATCTCTACGTTATGATTTGAACAATTCCCGAATAGAGAGTTATCTCGGGAAATCTCTCCGTCTCACTCCGACGGTTTGATATTGTTTTCCGTGTCTCAAAGTGTGCGTCGGCTCTCAACATATTTGCTTATGCATGGAAACGAAATGGGCCTTTACTGTGAATGATCGCTGCTCTTCATAATTCAAGACACATTATGTAGACATCCAATTTCTCTGTAGCTGGTAGGTATTTACTATTGAATGGTATATTGTATAGTGATCTTGACTATACAATATACCATTGGGTTTGCTGACTGGTGGGACTCTCCATTGATACATCATTGGTCATGGCTTTCAGCGCCATTACATTTTTGCTTAATGGTTTCTGACCCTAAATTGTCATTTTTGTACAAACTATTTATTTATATATTTCAATTAACTAGACTCATTTTTGTTAGTAACTATTAACTAAGGATACCGATCTGAAAATAAAGTTTATTATAATTATACAATAGTATTACCGAAAGTTAACAAACAAGCAAATAAATGAATTATTATTATTATTATTTGTAGTCTCTGTTAGGAGTTCTCACTTCATAGACTGGTCCTTTGAAGCTTGCGTGGGGACATGGGTCCATAATTACTATTATTTTTGTGGAAATTAATTAATCGCCCATGTGGGGAAAATTTCTATGTCACAGGCGTGGCCAAAGCGCCATAGTATTTGATCTATCGGATATACAACTAGTTTAATGAAAGGAATTTGCGGACGATTCGCACGTGTTAAGAATTGCAGCCTTTGAAGTAAAATGTAGGTAAGTGAGTGAATTTGTAGTATATCTAGACTATGATGTAATGTATTGGGTATAATTCCGGTGGACGAGACAATAATTGGACAGTTTTGACGCATCAACTCGCCATTGGCTTTAATTTCAATGGCGAGATCAGTTATTTGCTTAATTTTTCAGTATGCATTGAAATGAGGTTATGGGTGTTAGGAACAGCAATGTCGATGAGGTAAACTAATTTTTAACTTTATCATGAAGAATAATGTCAGGTCTATTATGGTGTACAGTTCGTCAGTAATTATTGTTCCATCCCAGTATAATTTAAAGCAACTGTTTCCAATACGGCTTGTGGTGTATATTTGTAATAGGCAGATTTTTCTAGAATTAATTTGTGTTATATGCTAAATATTGTGTATAATTGAAGCTATTTGGTCATGTCGATGTTTGTATTCCGTTTGAGTTATAGATCTACATGCTCCTGTTATATGCTGTATGGTTTCCGATGCATTGTGGCAGTGGCGGCAAAGGTCTGACTGATGATTGGAGTCCCGAATAATATGTTTCCTGTAATTTTTTGTGTCAATTGTTTGATCCTGAATGGCGATCATAAATCCCTCCGTTCTGGAACAACCCCCTTTTTTAACCAGGCGTTCGACGCGTCTTTGTCGACATTAGGGTTAATCAGGTCAAGGCGATGTCTACCATGTAGAGATTTCTGAAGCCATTTTGCAGCTTATCCTGTGGTTGAGTTATTTTTTCATTATGTTGTGGGGGTGTCCTTAAGGTTTAGTGGTATGGCGTGGAAGAGTTAAACGTTGCGTGCATGACCTTGGGTGATGCTTTCTGTACTTGGTCATAAGCGTATTGATGGTGCGTTGTAGCTTCTTAAGATCAGACTGTGACCAACGGATGCTACCAAATGAATATGTCAGGATTGTATAGCAAAAGTATTATAGCCTTTATTGTTTTTGAATTTAATAGGGTTAAAAATTTTGTGCAATCTGGTTTGAACTTCCGTTAATTCCATTTAGTAATTCTATCGTGTATTTGTTGAGTTTGGTGGTATCCTAAGTATTTATATCCGGTTATTTCGTCTACTGCTTCAATTTCTTCTCCTGTTTTTAAATGTGATGTATTCTTAATAATCTTTCCTTTCTGTACCGATTGTAACTTGCATTTATCTATTCCAAAAAACATTTGTATATCAGTAGAAAATGATTCTGTAATTTCAGCTAACTTATATAATTGCGGCAAGTTACTACTAAATATTTTTATATCGTCCATATACATAAGATGGCTTACTGTGCAATCTGTATTATCATATTTTAATTTAAAACCACTGTTAGTATTATTGAGTAGATTCGAGAGTGGGTTGAGGGCGAGACAAAACCATAGTGGACTTAACGAGTCCCCCTGGAATATACCTCGGCGAATCGGAATAGAATCTGAATCAATATTGTTTATTCTTAATTTGGTTGACCAGGTTTGCATTATATGCTCGAGGAACTGAACTATTTCAGGGTGAATTTTGTAATGTTTGAGGATTATTAATATTAAATGATCAGCTCATTATGCGTCCTCGTAAAGGGTGTATATTCCTAAGTCGTCCAGGCGGGCCCAGTGCGGCTTGGCCGACTTCACGCACAACCTTTGAATCTCTTCGTAGGCGTGTACAGGTGGCAAAATTTCCTTCACCGTAAGAGCATCTTATAAAAGTACACATGATTAAGAAAATTCGAAAAGACATTGGTACGTGGTGGGATTTGAACCTGCACCCTCGAAAGGCGAAAGTCCACATAATATTGTTCGATTACCCATATTTTGATATCACCCATTGTGATTGCTACTGTGATAAACGAAATCACTCCATACATAAATAAAAGATAGGACTTATTTATAAAATATGTTATTATTAAGACGGCTCGAAACTTAGTCGACAAACTCAAAATTTCTGTTTTCAAATCAAATAAATCTTGTACTTTTGAATCGTCAATTGTTATATTATATTTTTATGACTCTACCATCAGTTCGGAATAAGTAAGAACTTCGAGAAGAACCGGCAAGAAACTCGATAGACACCCTTTTTTATTTCATCTAAAATATATGTACTATTCCAGACATTGTCCGGTGAAATATAATTATCATGCACTCCTGTATTTCGGGAAGAAACCACTATAGGTAGTACTAAGTGTAAATGACCACACATCTGTCATTTCCAGTGGTGTTTATAGAGAAACAAATTAGAATCGACAGTCATTGGCTCATTGGTCATATTAAGAACTACACCAAACATGGGCAGTCGTGTCACATTTCAACAGATGAACAAAACTCGTCCATATTACTNGTAATTCTATCGTGTATTTGTTGAGTTTGGTGGTATCCTAAGTATTATATCCGGTTATTTCGTCTACTGCTTCAATTCTTCTCCTGTTTTTAAATGTGATGTATTCTTAATAATCTTTCCTTTCTGTACGATTGTAACTTGCATTTATCTATTCCAAAAAACATTTGTATATCAGTAGAAAATGATTCTGTAATTTCAGCTAACTTATATAATTGCGGCAAGTTACTACTAAATATTTTTATATCGTCCATATACATAAGATGGCTTACTGTGCAATC
Organism: Leucinodes orbonalis; assembly: GCA_019425675.1. Lineage (NCBI taxonomy): Eukaryota > Metazoa > Arthropoda > Insecta > Lepidoptera > Crambidae > Leucinodes > Leucinodes orbonalis. The sequence goes on along the minus strand of PQWD01011495.1, from coordinate 16,336 downwards.
TGTATTACCATATTTAATTTAAAACCACTGTTAGTTATTGAGTAGATTCGAGAGTGGGTTGAGGGCGAGACAAAACCAGTGGACTTAACGAGTCCCCCTGGAATATACCTCGGCGAATCGGAATAGAATCTGAATCAATATTGTTTATTCTTAATTTGGTTGACCAGTTTGCATTATATGCTCGAGGAACTGAACTATTTCAGGGTGAATTTTGTAATGTTTGAGGTTATATTATTAAATGATCAGCTCATTATGCGTCCTCGTAAAGGGTGTATATTCCTAAGTCGTCCAGGCGGGCCCAGTGCGGCTTGGCCGACTTCACGCACACCTTTGAATCTCTTCGTAGGCGTGTACAGGTGGCAAAATTTCCTTCACCGTAAGAGCATCTTATAAAAGTACACATGATTAAGAAAATTCGAAAAGACTTGGTACGTGTGGGATTTGAACCTGCACCCTCGAAAGGCGAAAGTCCACATAATATTGTTCGATTACCCATATTTTGATATCACCCATTGTGATTGCTACTGTGATAAACGAAATCACTCCATACATAAATAAAAGATAGGACTTATTTATAAAATATGTTATTATTAAGACGGCTCGAAACTTAGTCGACAAACTCAAAATTTCTGTTTTCAAATCAAATAAATCTTGTACTTTTGAATCGTCAATTGTTTATTATCATATTTTTATGACTCTACCATCGGTTCGGAATAAGTAAGAACTTCGAGAAGAACCGGCAAGAAACTCGATAGACACCCTTTTTTATTTCATCTAAAATATATGTACTATTCCAGACATTGTCCGGTGAAATATAATTATCATGCACTCCTGTATTTCGGGAAGAAACCACTATAGGTAGTACTAAGTGTAAATGACCACACATCTGTCATTTCCAGTGGTGTTTATAGAGAAACAAATTAGAATCGACAGTCATTGGCTCATTGGTCATATTAAGAACTACACCAAACATGGGCAGTCGTGTCACATTTCAACAGATGAACAAAACTCGTCCATATTACTTAATAACACAAAACAAATTTCAACAAACTAAAAAGAAAATTTAAATACTTGAGATAATAATTTACCTATAATCTTAAATTTATCAGATACCGGACCCAACAAGATCCAATGAGTATCTTCAATTAATTTACACTTCCAAATAAGGAACGTGTTATCTCAAACGATCAGTTAAAAGGTTAAACGTTAAGTTAATATATTACTTGATATACAATTACGCCCCTCTTGTGAGATCCTTTAGTATCGAAGGCTTCGATTCGAAGCAAACCAGATGATGTATGAAAGTCAAATTGGGTTTGTTTATCACATTTTTTATGTTAAAGAGTACAGGATGGTCAACTCGCTCACCTGATGGTCTAATCTGGGGGCACGGCAGTGCCCCCGCCAAGTCGAGCGCGAAGCAAACACTGCCGTACCATCCTTTACAGGATCCATTTCGCCGCATTTTCAGGCCCCGATTTGAGAACCTTCGGATAATACCAGAGCGCTGAATTTTTCGTCATCTAGTAAGATATAATAACTTACTTTAAATCCAAAATTTCAAGTCTGTAGGTCATTTAGTTCCGACGTTAAGCGAAAGCAAAGTTTCGCATTTTCGACAGACACTCACTCACTCACTCATCAAAATAGAACTAGTACTTCCCATTAACTAAGAAAGCTGAAATTCGGTACAGAGTTAGGGTTTAATGGCTACCTAAAGGGAAAACTATGAAAACTTCGAAAATCGAAATCTGGAGTACCTGTGACCCTGCTTAGATAACAAAATCATCAAAATAGAACTAGTACTTCCCATTAACTCACAGAGCTGAAATTTGGTACAGAGTCAGGGTTTAATGGTTACATAAAGGGAAAACTATAATAACTTGGATAATCGAAGATCTGGAGTACCTGGTGACCCTGCTTAGATAACAAAAGAGCCCAGCCAAACTATAAGAGATTGACATACCGCCTTTAAACAATATATATTTAACATGGTGGGCCGCTTCATCCGATGTAAAAATCGGGGCACGGCAGTGCCCCGCCAAGTCGAGCGCGCTAGCCAATACAAACAACACGTTGTGCACACAAATATTTGTAGGTACTGCCCGGGGATCGAACCCGGAACCCTTGGTGTAGTAGCCGACGTTTCAACCATTACACCCAATGGGTCGTCTAATATTCCTTTCAAGTTTCTACAAAAAGAAGTAAAATCCACCAAAAACATTCTGTAAAAATCTAGCCAAGTCTCGATGGAGCTGCTTGATTATCTCTAAAAAGTAATGAAATCAAGACAAAGACGTGCCAAGTCTAAGGTTCCTTACTGCAATTAATTAATTATTATGGTTAATGTTGTGTGACTTGGCCGTTGAACATTCTTTATACGTTAGTGGCTTTATCAAGCCTACAATCGATGGGCTATTGAATCACCGTTTTCCAAGTGGCAAATTTGTACCGTCAATGGGTAGCGGTTCTGGCGACAGATTGGTGCAATGGTGTCATGAAGCACCTAGTTTTGTATCCTTGTGTACTCTTCAACGGCCAAGTCACACAACATCAACCATAATAATTAATTAATTGCAGTAAGGAACCTTAGACTTGGCACGTCTTTGTGTTGATTTCATTACTTTTTAGAGATAATCAAGCAGCTCCATCGAGACTTGGCTAGATTTTTTACAGAATGTTTTTGGTGGGATTTATATTTACTACCAGTATTAATAGACTACTACTTAAGCTGTGTAATCAGTTCGCACATACAGTCGTGTTGTTCAATTTCTACTTATGCAATTTGCAAATTTCCAATAATAATAATAATAAAATCATTTATTCAGTGGCAAATACATACAAAGTTCTTAGTCTAAATTACAGTAAGGACACTGAAAGGTGCCCACTCAGCTTTATGTCGAGGTACTTAGTAAGCACGCGACACTGATCTTCCGTGTGCACCGGATGCAAAGAGAACGCAACCGCCTGCGCCAACGCCGTAACAGTATCTATCAGATAAATAATATACTTAATGAAATAAATACAAATTTATGTTTTTATATAAATATTACCAATACATCACCATTGCTCGGGTCATTACATTTTCTTGATGATAATAAGGTGTTTTTTCTAGGCGTTTGCTATGCTAGCACATAAAACACAGTCAAACTACAGCAATTTTTGTACCAAAAGATATGTACTGTAACTAATATTATGTTTTAAATTTTTGCAACAAGAAACTAGTTCAGCCAATACACTATTGAAAATGCTAAATTTGGTGTTATTTTTTATTAAAATAACAAAACTGCTATAACGACTCAGGGCTCTAATTCCTCTAAGTTTTTAAAGAGCTAATTGTACCTAAATTGTCTCTCAATAGTAAAATTTTGCACTCATTAGACAATATATTCTACTATTTGACAACCATTTTTAACCATTAACATTAATTTTTTACCTGAATACTAAAAGAATTAGATTGTAAAGTGTCGTGAAATTAGTGTGTCAAGTGAGTTAGAGGAATTGAAGCTTAGATTCTGAGCAGACGGTGAACATTTAAGCCTCACGGGTGTCGACGTTAAGATTTATTTTCGTAAAAAACATTATTATGGTCATACTTTCCTTAAACGCCATTTTAAATCATGTACAAATGACTTTAAGATTCAGTTTCAATTGGAAACAATCTATCGGAGAGGTGTCAAATGCTTTTTTAACAACTAAAATCAATTTGTTTTATCTTTTGATCAGCCCAATATCTTGTAACTAATACAGAAGGTTTAGATTATCAATTGCCTGTCATCGGGTGAAACCCTTTTGTATTTATGCCTTTTTTAATTAAATATTGCTTCAGTTTTTAAATAATTATTGCCGCTTCGGGTCAACTTACACCAAGATTTTCAAATCGATCCTCAACAAAGGTTATTAATGTTATTGATTTAAATTAATATGTTGTGTTTGTTGTGGTTAAATACTTGTTGTGAGTCCATTATCTAAGCGTGAGTTCACACGCAATTAACATATTTTTTTTAATCATCAGCATCAGCTCATTATTCAAACCCACCGAGGGGCATTTATTTATTTCCTACTCTTATAGGATGTATAGGCCCTACTCGTCCACGAGCCCAGTCTAGCGGGCGGATTTGCCGACTTCACGCACAACTTTTGAATTTCTTCGTAGGCGTGCGTAGATTTCCTCACGATGTTTCCTTCACTGTAAGAGCGTCGGATAACGGTATAAATAATAATAAATAAATATCCACTGACATTCACACAGCGCCATAAAGGCCCAAGTTAAGCGTTACGGGTACTAAACAACAGATAAACATTCATAGACAGACATTTATGCACACAAATGCTTGTACTGTCCGGGGATCTAATCCGCAACCCTTGGTGTATGAGCCGAAATCTCAACCAATTATTCCAAAAGGGTCGACGAGGGTATAATATTTAGAATAAAATCTTATGAAGTATTTCGTAATTATATAATTGCAAAATTATAATGATTTATTACGAGCATAATAAACAACACCTAAGCGAAATTCTAACAAAAAGTTTACTTGAAAAAAAAATCATAAAACTTACACTAACTAAACTTAAAAGAAAAGATGACTTCGTACAAGATAAGAAGAAGAGTTCACAAAGAATAAAAGAAGCTACGATGATAGACTATATAAGTGCCGTGAGACATTTTTGTCGAAGCTAAGCCATTTCATTGTGACTCCAATATTATTTTAATCAGCGGTTTTTGAATAGACACAATGACTTCACAATGATGAGAACGGTTTTATTTGCTAAGAAAGCATTTTTTTTTGTTAGATTGCCTGTTACAACTTTCCGGTACTTCGAAACTTGGGTCCTTTTATCTTTTCAAATGAAAATGTATTCCAGTTTTGCCCTTCTTTTGGGTGACTAGAGACCATCCTGCGGGATTTGCTCGAATTTTTTTTTAAATTTCAGGTGCAAGTAGATAAATAGGCTTAAGTATCATATTGTTCAAATGGATCATCCGTTTCTTCCATTCATTTTTGTTTCTCCAAATTATAATGCAATCAAGAACATCAAACAATCTATAAACAATAATCTAAATGTAGATACAATTATGAAAATAACTTAAATCATTCGATTTGGTTATATTTTAATGCTAAGCATTAAGTAAGATAAGTAAAACGTTCCTTATAAGATGGGTGTCTGGTGCCATTATTACTGCAATCACGTAGACCATTACCAATAACTCAGTAAATAATATAATAATTATAATCTTTATTTCAGGTAAGTTACACCCATACAAATTCATCAATTCACCAAATAAAAAACAAAATGAAAAATTACACAATTATCACTCATACAATATTAATAAAATACAAGTTTTTGATTACATCCCGATAGGTTTTAAATTAAATTCGAGGAAAAATAGATATAAATAATAACAATAATAAGGAAGTCAACATAATTACTGAATAAATTAGAATTACAATTTAAATGTCAAAAATGTTTGAAGATAAGGTACGATTAACATTAATTAAATTAACATTAATCTAAAGCAGTATCTATTTTGCTTAATATGTTAAATATTTCAATGTTAAAATATTTTTTGAGCAGGCTATTGTAAATTTCGTATTTTTTTTTCGTTATCAAAAAGTGGCTTTTTATTTACGTTTCTTACATAATACGTCTTATGAAGGCTTAATCATAGTCAAGTGGATTACAGACAAAGTCATTTTAATTTTATATATCGGAAAGTGAGTTGAGAAATCTTAGGGGTGAGGTCCGGTGTAATCTAATTTTCTTTGTATTTTATTTACAAAGTTTCATGGATAAATTTATTACCTATTTGGCTGTTTTTCGCAATTTATCTTTCGGTTCTTTGAGCTTAATGTCATTTTAAGAAATCGAATTTAAATGATAAACGACATGATATCAAAACGTAAAATGTTTTTGTTACATTTAACAAAAAATAGAAAACAGATTAATCAAAATGGTGCTATTAATTCACAAATCTTCTTAAACTTTCCTCTCAATTTGTTTTGGGTATAAGTATTTTATCCAAAAATATGCAATGTTGGTACTGTAAGCATGGATGAAAAAATATTATTTATTTAATGTCACCTGACTGTGCCACTGGCGAATGGTTAATGAGATTTTGATAAATTTAAGACTTCAGTTAAATAACTACATAATTACTGTACCTATTTTTATAAATTCTGTTTAGACGGTTGTTTTAAGGAATTCGATGATGTCACCTAAAAAAATAGTGACAATATTGCTATGGTTGATACAAATACCGAATGCCCTATGAAATCCTTTTTAAGACTTAGTAATTATTCGACCCGATTCAGTAAATATTCAGTAAATTTGAAAATATTTAGGTAGAAACCAGATAAAGTTTTAAAATAGATAAACTCTTCAATGAGCAAAGGATATTATAAATAATTAATCTACTAGACCATTTTCCCTGTTCGAAGCCCCAGTCATTCGTATATGGCGTAAATTGTTTCTTTTTTAAACTTTACTCCAGTTCTATGACGGGAAGTACAATGTTTGGCTCTATGAATGTTGTTTTATTATTTTTTTGTAGTTACTATTTATGGCAAATTCTAAAAAATGATTAAAGTTACGAGGAAACACAAGCAAAAGACATATACGTACAAAATAAAAAAGAAAAAGACATTTGAAATGATCAATAAAGTTTTTATCATGCACATCCATCTTTATTTTAGAACAAGCCAACACACATACATTTTTATGATACTGCTATTCATATGATGCGCAATCTCTTGTTTTTAAAAGTTTATATATTATTTTCGTTTTTATTTCATTTAAACTAAATAAAAAATAATTGAAAATTTTTGTTATCAGAAAACAGGGATCCTGTAGGAGTAACATTAGATGACCGTCGTACCTTTTTCCAACAGGTGAGTGTTCTATCGGACAAAGTTAGCTCAGCTTGGAGAAACAACAAGGTAAGGAAGCCCTAAGGAATTCTTTTTTCCAATTACTTCCTAGGGGAAGCAAATGACATATTTCAAGGGGGTGGAACAGGCTATTATCGCCTGTACGGAAACTGCGACGCGATTGCGGACGAGGGCAAATAAATTATAAATCTAGGGAAAAAATGTATCGGAATTCTCCATCCCGGCAAGAAAACTGGTAAGTTTTCAAACGGCCACGTTCATGCTGAGTTTCATCATTCTTAGTACGGTCGCGCTAAAAGCTGAAATATTCTTTCCCACTCAACTTCCATTCCCAGACTTTGCGAAGGCTAAATCTATGCTTAAACCTTTTCCAGCAACTTGACCCAGTTCTTAGACCTCGTAGTGTGTCAAGTCATAAGCAAAAAGTGAGAAGATAATTTAATAGACTCAGAAGAATTTTGATTCCAGGCGACAACAATGTTGTAAACATCATATATAGAATAGTACCTATATGAATAAAATTGCGATTGAAAAACACGTTCATTAAAGACCAAAAATCCTAAAATAAATAAAAATTAAAATATCAGTAAGAAAAATATTTTGAAATATGAAAACAAAAAACTTTCAACAATTAAGGTTGAGTCCTGTTTGTTTTTGTATTGAATATTTAAAAGACTAATCTTTTAGACTAAAGATTATCCAATTCATCTATTTTTTACTTATCTACGCACATATGAAATAAATCAATAGTTAACTTTTTAGTATTATATGTTAAAAAATATTATATTTATTACATTGTTCACATTTTTGTATTAATTGATTATTTAATTTCAGTAATGAATTATTGTGATACCTTATTTTTTTGTATTATTGATTAAAAATGTAACGAATTTTCTAAATGTGTGTGTAATGTTGAATATATTATATTGTCCTGTTAAGAACTTTATGTATTCAACATGAGCAATAAAGGAAATATGAATATGAAGATATGTAAATTAACCAAAATATTTTGGGCTACACACCTTAACCTTATTTTAATTAACAACATCACCCTTGAGTGTATTGTAAGAATCTTACTTCCTCGATAGTTAAGGGTTTTAGAGATTCCGTGCTGAAATCTAAGTCTGAGTTTTTGGGTCGAACAATTAAAAGTGTTTATCTATTTACTCATAGTTTTAAAATTGGTAAAGAATAAGCTAGGTGAATTGGCAGTGGGCTGGACACATTTGTCGCAAACTGATAATCGTTGGGGTAAGCGTGTTCTGGAGTGGAGACCTCGTTTTCGACAACGTAGCGTGAGGCGACCCCTGGCAAGATGGAGTGATGACATCCGTAGATTGGCCGATAGTAGTTGGTAACGAAAAACAGAGACAGAGAGGACAAAGATCTGTAACGTACTATTGGAGAGGCCTTTGATCAGCATTGGACGGGAGTCGGTTGATGATGATGATGATCATGATTTGTAGTCTGAATCCACAATACAAGTTCAGAATGCAACTATACTTGGGCTAGTGTGAATTTGTGATAGGTTTATTGAGTCAAATGAAATGAAACATCCTATGACTTGCGCCACAAAAGTGGGTTTACCAAAAGTTTCCAACATTGACTCAGTGCAACTTTGCTTTTAATATCGATTTATTGTGTTTTTAATTTTATCCAAACTTGTTTATGGCTTAATCAAATTATAACTTGTTCTGACAATTTGCCGACAACTGTACTTTGTCTTTGTGAAAGGACCGTTGAGTGTTATTAAAATACTTTTAATTATTGTGGTTAATATTCTATTTGAACGAAATATTTTTGTGGTCACAAACATTTTACTTGTTAGCTGAGATCGTCATTGGAAATTTAAATTTAAAGCGTGTGTATTTAGTTCATTATTTTAATAGAAATTATTGTTTGTGGATTTTATAACGTAATAAAGTATTTATGTATGTTCAGGTAATTTTATTTTAACGAACAAACGGTTCAGCTGTTGGTAGATAAGTAATTTCCATGGATAAGCAAATTTGAAAGAACAATGAGGGCGTTGCTAACCTTTGAAAAGTGAGAGGGAAAAGGAAAAGTAGGAAACGGGAAGAAGAAATTTAGGCCTCCGGTACTTACTTACTCGGTGAAACAAACTGCTTAGCGTTGTTTCACGCTGTTTTATGTCAGACAGTGGTATCACTCCAGTAGAGTAAGTAAGCATGGCTAGAATAAGTAAGTATAGGAGTACTTAATAAATAAACATGGCAACTTTTGATTGAATATCTAATTCGCCATGTGGCCTCACGTTGTTAAATTAAATGTTCACCAGTTAATGTCAGTTTTACAGTTTGTAGACGGAAAATAAAAATACAATTTTCAACACCCTACTCTTTAAACGCTAAACTCTTTAATAGCGATGAAGAGGCCCTATTTTCAGTGGTGACCTGCTGCGGACTGTAAAACTATGATGGAACAAAAATATTACAATCATCACAGTAATAATAATTTTACATTTCTATGAAATGCTGTTAAAGTTTAAAAGTCTTTACATGTACATTGTGACTTTTAAAGCATATGTATAAACACATAAATTGTAAAGTACTGTTAATCAGTGTAGTATGAAGAAATGATAATCGCCATGTGAATTGAAAGTAAATTCAACAAACCCGAATCCAACTATTTTTGAAACTTTTAAGTATTGGGTATTAGTGTACATTTAACCAAAGGTATGAACTAAAGTGGATACAATGTTATTACTTGATTACAATGGCTTGGTGCACTGCAAAGGAATTAAACCGAGAACGCTTGGTTTTGTAGCTGACTTATCAACTATTAATACACTTGATGATTGTCTATACAGGAATAGTTAGGAATTTGTTGAATTGACCATTTGGAACCAAAGTATATTTACCCTTGACCATATCACTAAAAGAGCAGTTCATAATCGTATTTTCTTCTTCCAATTTCCCACAATGCTTTTGCGGCTGGCAGCAAAAACTATCGCAGAAACAAGTGGCAAGATGTAACACCTCTTAAATAAAAGGAATATAACTCAAAGCAAAATTGAACCTTACTGCTTCGAAATAAAGCTTCAGAACTCAGTAACGTTTCAGCTATTATATTTATAGCACCTATTGACTAGTTTGTTGTTTCCGAACTGGAAATGAAAAGTGAACCTTATAGTGATCTCGATAAGAACTAAGATCGTCGGTGCTAAATCGGGAATGCAGCATTTATGGGTTTGTTTGGGTATTTCTATGACACTGGAGATTTATGCGTGCGAGTTGTTTCTATTTTTTTCCCTCGAGCAATAAATTTGTTGTTGGCTATTCATAAGGTTTTGGTATAAAAAATAAATTGGTTCCGCTTAGAAATTTTTAAATACGACAAAAAAATTGCGGTGGCGTGTGACACAATGTGGTCGATATCAGTTAGGTTTGTGGATTTGTGAGTTATGTACAGAATTCAAATTCCTTTTTTAGAATAACATTTCGTACTGAATTCTGATTTTGTTTGACAACTTAAGATATACCTGGTTATATTTATAATCACTTTATGATATAGTATTAGTTTAAGTTTTTGCGATTTTGATATATTAAATAATCCATTTTTTTTGTTTTCATCGCGTTCAGTTATATAAAAGAAATAATTCCCTTGAATTTATTTACGGATGTTTTGGTGACATTGTAAACACCGAGTGGTGATGCTAAAGTCAAATTTAGATTTTTCTATACAATGTCTCATCTTTTTACTATTCTATTAGTTACCTTTTATAAAATTTATCAATCTAAACGAACGCTCAGAGTACTATACCACGGAGGCAGTCAGTATCCGAACTTCGCGTTAACTAAATGGATGATTCCCCAATATCGTGATCAAACACTAATATGGTGCTAACTTTCTCAGCAACACGTTATTGAGACCTTTACTAGTTTTCGAACTGTTAGCTTCTATTAGTGAGATGTCACCCAACTTTGAGCGAACTTAATATTGATGGCCTGTTCGACAGTACTCTTTTGCTGGGAAAGTTGGCACCGATTTATCAACTATATTGCGTCGTCGCTCATTTTTCATTTGTTAGAGTTAGTGTTTTAGTAAAACAACGGTTCATGTGCTTTTATGATTGTCAATGTTTCAAATTATTATTATCTACATCTTAATTTTTATTAGGTGCCGTCCATAGATAGAAAAGTTTTTATTTTAAATAAACTTTTTAAATTAGTTGAAATTTGAAAAATTAATAATGTCTGCCAACAAGTTATGACACAAAATTTTAATCAAGTTTACAAAATTATTGCAATAATTTTTTGACACGGTACAAATTGGGACAATACCACTGTTAGAAAAATTTTAGATCCCCTAGAAACTAAACTAAAGTAATGAGTAACTCGAGTTTTTTGCCAGCTCTTCTCGAAGATCCTACTTATTCCGAACCGGTGGTAGATTGCGGTGGTCGTGGTCATTAAATCTAGTATCTGTAATAGATTTATTTGAATAAAGATTTTTTTCTTTCTTTCTTTCCGGAAATACTTATGACTATTATTATTTATTAATAAAAAAGAAAGAAAGAAATATTTATTTGGCACACGTGTGCGTTTAACAAACAAAAAACATATAAATAACCAAAAATAAACAAAGATTAAATAAAATCAATACTCCCCACAAAGAGCACTGACTTCTATAACCTTTTGGAAGCAAATAATTTAGAAGTGAAGATTTTAGTGAGTGTAAAGCGGAAATCCTTACAAAAAAAATATACCACTTTTTCTAGTTTAGACCAACACATATTCAATAGTAAAGTCACAAATATACCCAATTTGGATTTCACAAACATAAAGCAAGTAATGGCGAAGCTTTTTATCCTTTTTAACCTTTGACCGCTACCGTCGTCTATACTTGACAAGAGAGAGCGGAGCCGATGACAGTAACACTTGACATAAAGTCTCCACAAACGATATGATTGGTTACCGGTGACTGTCTGCGTATCTTTGTTGATATTTCTTTATTTGAAAAAGATAAACGCGTTTGACGTTTCTTCTGCTTGATGTTAAGCTGCTGAGAAATTATGAATGCACTTCAGATAAACAATGAACTAACAAGATGCGCAATTTTACTCAAAAAGTGTCCGCAGCAAATGCCCATCGTGTCAGTTGGGCAGAATTTTGATTCATAATCACGTCGCTTGCTACATTTCATAACTAATGGTAATGACGTAGTAGTATGCTCGTTTTAGTACTCTTTCTATGATGCGTTATGGCCAAAATTTAATGAATAATGTTACGTACTAAATATAGCAAAACTATACGAATATACTATATTTTTTGTTTGAAGTTTCTTCGTGATTTCACATATAGTTTGTTAATTGTTGTTTCAAGGAATTCACCATTATTTTCCTTGAAAAATAAACTTTTTTTCTGATTATTCGAATTTGCTATGCACGTACAAAGTTTTACTCCGTGATGCGATACAACCGTCGGATTATTTCCATATCATTCCATACAAGATCTTTCATTAACATCAAACTATCGCTGTGGAGTGAATTAATTGCATAATCTGAACAGTGCGTATGTTGATCGCACTAGTCAAGCAATTATCACAATGGTCGGGCGTCGGATTGATGACCAATAAATATTATCTCAAGTTCCGCCATGCTTAGGAAGGCATGTTGGCCGTTGGTCCTGACTACTATTTAAGGATGGTAATCATAAGTTACAGTCAAGACCCGTCACGTCAATGGGTCGTGACTCATCCCCATAACCGTACTGTATGTAAAGGCCTGTGTCCGGCTATGAGTCTTAGAAGACGGATAATGATGTTGTTCACATAATATAATAATTAATCAATAATCTCTTCAACCTATCCCAATCTACTACTGCCCGACTTTGCACCAAATATCCCAGGTGGAGGGTGGTTCATTCGTGAGGATTAATGCCTCCCGATCTGGAAGGTGCAGGTGCAAATCTCACCACGTACCAATTTCTTTAAAAATTTTCAAAATTATTAAAACACTAGCTTTTGCCCGCGGCTTCGCCCCCGTTAAAGTCGGGATAACAAAATTATTCTCTTCCACTTTCCTGGTAACGAAAACAGAATAATTTTAACGTCACAATGTTATCCATACAAAATTTCATCAAAACCCGTTCAGCCGTTTAGGCATGAAAGCGTTACAAAAAAAGACAGGCAGAGTTACTTTCGCATATATAATATTAGTATAGAAGTATGGATACCCGGTACCTTGGTGCATAGAATTAATGTTGTGGGAAGCCAATTAATTGGTGGGTTGGTTTATTATTTTAATACATTTTTGTACACTACGTTCTTTGTCTTTCCCTCATTGGCTAATACATAAAGATTTTGTGGACTCGAAACACGTAAGCAAGCGACATATAACTGTCCGTGGGAAAAACAACTTTTTTCTAAATAAATACCAGCTACTTTCAATGTTTGACCCTGAGCTTTGTTTATAGTCATAGCGAATGCTATTTTTATTGGAAACTGTAATGTCTTAAACTGGAACGGCAAATCTGTCGGAATTATAGGTATTCGTGGAATTAGGACATTCTCCCCTTTTGCCATTCCAGTCATAATTATTGCTTTTATGATATTGCGTCCGAGGTGTGTTACTTGCAATCGTGTGCCATTACACAGTCTTGGTGCATCTAGATTTCGCATCAATAGTACTGGAACACCTTTTAGCCATAGTTTGTGTGAAGGAACTCCTGACAATTCTAAAGAATTGAGAAATTCCACTGGGTATGACGTAACTTGCTCAGTGTCCATTACAGTGTCTACCGAGAGATACTCTACAATATCACCTTCCACGTGTGACATTATTTGCGTGTTGATTTGTCCCACCGTCTCATTTGTTGGCGCTAAAATTGCTCTTTCACACAGCCATTCTCTATTTGGCATATAAGCTCGTAGATTGCGATAGACATTGTTATTTAGGTCTTGTGAATTATGTACAACGTTACAAAACTCACGACCTAATGAAATCATACCATTACTATCCTTTGCCATACGATCTTCCCAATTTTGAGAAGAGCAGCTGCATATTGCCCAGATTGTGCGTCATTGTGCAGTTGCACTCTCATATTTATTGATAGACTAAACACTTTTACATGTAATCATAACAAAGACGCTTTTAAACACGCATTTATCTCATCAGCAGGTGTGCCTTTAGTAATAACCGGCAAAGTTTGTCTGAAATCACCCGCTAAAAGTACCACAATACCTCCCATGATATTTTGATTACTTTTGATATCTCTTAAAGACCGATCTAGAGCTTCAATTGCTTTCTTGTGGGCCATAGTACACTCATCCCAAACTAATAATTTACATTGCTGGAGCATACTTCCACGTTCGCTGTTTTTACTAATGTTACAGACAGGAATTTCTTCATGGGCTAAGTTTAATGGCAGTTTAAGGACCGAATGTGCCGTTCGGCCACCATTGAGCAGCGTGGCGGCTATTTCTGAAGAGGCAACTGCTACAGCAATTCCTTTATCTTTTCGGATTTGGGCTAAAAGCAAATTTAAAACGAAGGTTTTGCCTGTTCCTCTGGGGGCATCAAAAAATAACAAACCACCGACTCCATCCTCAATTTTCTTATCAACGTGGTCAAATACAAACCTTTGTTCCGAATTTAAACGTGGAACAGATTCTGATACATGTAGTTGCAAGGAAGCAGTATTGTAATCTAGTTCCCGAATTAAATCGCTACTGATTTCCGCATTTCTTTGTGGTCTGTTCATTCCGAATTCTGATAAATCTTTTCCAGAAATCGTTTTTACCTGGTCTTCAATCTTTGTAAGTCCTTCATTATAAATTAAATTATTGAATGTAACATTAGTATTTCGTTCTTGTAATCTGTGCAGTATATCATCCGTCATGTCATTTTTGTATTTATCCCATAATTGTTGAGGATTTGAAAGACCGCATGTTGCTACTAATACAGCAAACAGTTCTCTCATCTTGGCTGCTGATCTACATTGTGCAGCTTCTTCCAGTGTCACATCCCAATGGTTGTCATTCTCCAATAATCCTCTTGCCTCACATGCCTCTCGAAATGTTAGAAATTCTTGGGTATTGTATTTCTTGAGATCACTGAAAGAGTTTGGTCCGCGCACATGGTGTAGAAGCATGCGTAGACAAAAACATTCCATGTTACTTACATGGACCGTATAAACTCGTCCTAATGCATCTCCAGATTTGACGCCAGGCCAATTCTGAACAGGAGTACCTTGGATTCGGCGTTTCCAATTTTTCCTATTTGCATCCCACATGTAATACCTCGGGACCTCAACGTAAAGAAGAGTTTTTGCGAACTCATCTCTGGCGCATAGATCAAATAAAGCTATGATTGTGGTTTTTGGCGGAGTAGTTACTCGCTCGTGAAAATTATGTTCATTAAAATAAACACGTTCACCATTTTCTAAGTGCACGCTAAGATGTGTTACTGTAGGATGCCTTTCGTGCAACGGAAACCCTTACAGACGCCACACGGCTTCGTTGCTGCTGACGTACGGACCTGACTGATAAGTTTGTACTTCATCTATGGGATTTGCAAAATCTGTGTTCCTAAAATTGAAAATAGATTGATCACTACCTTTGTTAATATATTTGCAGATATATTTGATGGCACGCACTGAACTGTAAGCCTCAACATTTATGTGGGCGTTAAACATTTTAGATAAAATTGGTGAATATGGGACTACCCAACTATTATCAACCGTAAAAAAGCTACCGCTTCGGAGTTTGACAGATGCCGTTCTACCTCCGTCTGCTGACGCTCTTCTGCGATACTGCGGATATCCGTGGTCTTTGTGGACAGTCTCTTTTATTAGCTTGCGAGGAAATTTATTTGTGCATTTTCCATCTTTCATACATGGGCACTGTGGATTTTCGGGTCCACATGGACCATGAATCATATTTTTTGCAATAATATTATGGAGTGTCTTGTCAGTGTTAGGATGTGGTATTTCAGCGCTGATGATATCATCTATTCGACCAGGTTGTAATTCGTCTTTAAACCACAATAATATATGGACATGTGGAAGTCCACGCTTCTGCCATTCAACTGAATACATAAAGCAGCGAACTTCTCCAAACAATCGGCCTTTATTTATCACATCACTTTCACTCTAAAAACTCTTGCAACTATATCATGTCTATCTATTGCGCTTTGGCCCGGCATCAACTTATTGACTATTTCGGCCCAGGTTGGGTTGCAAGTGAAGGTGACGAATAAGTCAGGCCGGCCATATGTACGTACATAAACAAAGGCGTCCTGAGTGTATTCGTGTAAGTATCGTGGGCTATTTACAAATGAAGACGGTAAAATAACCATTCGACCTAAGTTATTTGGATTTAAATTAGCGTCATTTGCTACAGCGTCTTGAAGGTGGATGTAACGTACGATGAGATGTAACGATTTAACGTACATATCGACGTAAAACTGATTAGCCAGTTGCCTG
>PQWD01011494.1:0-39106 GCA_019425675.1 Leucinodes orbonalis | reverse complement strand
AATAATGACGAGATGGTATTTACGTTATTACGTCTAGCTAGCCGATTTATACGTTATGGACTCGGTTATGGATGAGTTTACGAAGCTATCTTTATTCAGTGATACATTTATAAAAAGTTTTCATTTTGGAGACACATTTTATGTAATAAAATGACACTCTGTCCAAATTTTTTTATACGTCCATGTCAGCAGCTCAAACTCAAACTTTTCAAAGGTGACGTGGACAGTGATATAATGAAACACTGGACTCAGTTTCAGCTTGCCAAAGACAAAAAGGTCTTGCTTATTTGTACTTACATAGTTTTTAAGTTTAATTATTAATACTAACATTATGGATTAATTTCCGAAATAAATACATTTAATTTAATTTTATTTATTATTTAATCTATGAGTTAATTTCATATAATAGGATTTACTTTGACCGTACTTTATCCGTTTTAAAATTTAGATTAATAGTTATGGATTACTTTTCTATCGCGGTCTGCGCTCGCATTACATCCTTGGGTCCGAGACCGCGTTATCAATATGAATGTTTAAATGCAAAATCCCGAGTAATTTGTCAAACCCTTAACAAGGGCTTTACTACAACGCTGAAAGCTTAAAATTTTGTTATGTTTTGTTTAAATCATTTTAAAAAATTGGATATTTCACCTTTTTTCCAACATTACCTTTTCGCAGAAAATGATCCTTTATGGAAGATGCGTGGTCTGGGTCAAAGTCACTTAAGGCAAATAATCCTTATACTTTGTAAAAGTCCAAACCGTATTGAGCACGCGTAGTGGGATAAGGTCCAATGTACCCTGAGCTATCTGATGATGATATCAAGTTTATACATTCGGATTTCTCTTAAACTTTAAAAAAATATTGAAAACTTTAAAGAGTTCATCTCCACTGAAAGATCTACTCATGACGTTGCCTACACAAATAACAAGCCGATTATAAAATGTATTGAACATCAAATGTGACGCAACAACCAAGGATGTAACACAGTGGCTATATGAACAGAATACATAATGTTGACATTGACACCGAATAGAAATTACTATGGTGACGCGTTGCTTTCATTTGTGATATCGGACGATTATAGTACATTACGATAGGGATCTGAAATTTACCATTCAGCGGCAGTGGCTTTGTCCAACTGATATCTATAATCATGGTTACTTTTTGTGGAAGGTGTCTCGATTACACCTTTTATATGTCAAGAATCAACGAATCTAATATTCAAGTGTTTACATTCCTTCTTTTGTTATTCATTGTATATTTTTCATAATATACCGTTTTTATCCGCTCGATTGATTGGCGGACAAAAACTACCGATCAACAAAGGATTTTCTATTGTTTTCCTCCGAGAATAAATTTCATGATATTTTATGGATATCAATATAAGAAACCAGCTAAAGTCGAATAACTTCATTAGAAATAGGGGAGTTAGAAATAAACAGGTTGGTGCTTTGCTTGATTAACTTATTTCATAATCTAAGACAGAAAAGGGTTATTAAAAACAGTAAGTACATAGCACCGCTCAAACAATTGAAGGTCAGGCGAATACCCTTTTGTAAACCTACTGCTAATGCTACAATGTTATATTATGAGAGCCCAGTAGGAGATTGTGTCCCAATGAAGTACCTACTGATATCTACAGTGTCATTGATTTGGCTTGTGTAATTCAACTGTTCTTCGTATAGATAGCAAAGGTCGTGCATTCACTTTTGATAACAGCGCATTTAGTTTATGTAACTAGCACGCTGTGATCATTATAAAAAAGTTTTTATCTGTGTTTATGTACATTACTCAATGTTAAATGTCAACTCGCCTCTAGCCTGATATAAGGATCGTTTTTATAATAATATCAGTATAACAGTACGTCTCTTCTGGTTCCTAAAATAAGGGTTCATAAAAAATAAATTGGGTTTAGAAATACCATATGCCATGTCTTCAAAACTGATTTTGATCGTCGACGTTCAATCTCGCCATGTCACAAATGTTTGTCCCTTTCGATTTACGAATGATAATGGTTCTGGGTCCATATTTCCAACCGAAGCAGGAACCCTACGGAAATGCCTCCACCTACAATGTGTGTGATAAATATAACTGATTATGTTCGCTCGGAATGTTTCCTCTTTCGCTCTTCAACCTATTGCAGAATCCATAGGTGAAGAATATGGAGTTTCGTTACTGTTATTGAACTTTGTCACTTTATTTTCCTTGTTTATTTTCAAGTCTTTGACTAATGCGGTCATTAATGCAATAATGTTTGTGATAACTTGATAAGTTTGTTTTAAGATTCAATAAAGATTTATTATTATTATTTGTAGTCTCTGTTAGGAGTTCACGGTTCATAAACCGGTCCTTTGAAGCTTGCGTGGGACATGGGTCCAACACGTAGAGTCTTTGAGACAAAATAATGAGTTGTGATGTGTACACCGAGCGGGCCGCTCGCTCTGCCCGCTATGGGATTACACACAGAGCGAGCACCCGCTGGTGCAAGGACTATTGCAAAATGGGAAGAAAAAAATAAGGCTTATGGATAGGGTAATTGCTGGTCTAGTTTATGGGATATTGATTGAGACAGGGGGCGCCTGCCAAATCAAATGTTTCAATCTTGAAAATTAAGGCAGACGGTGACTGGCCACCTGCTAGATGGGCATCCACTACGCGGCGTAATGCCTGGGACGCAACACCGGCGCAGGCGGCTACGGGAGTCGAGAGGTGTACACGCTTTCTGCGCAGACAAACTGCACCAACTCGCGACTTACGCATCTTTCACTTCCACCTCGAGCATGTAGCTCTTGCAACCCACTCTGGACAGCCAATCAAGGCAAGCCAGAGGTGAGAGTCCCGACCCTGGGTGGGCACTCCGGGGGCCGGAGACGGTCAGTGTGCACTCTCGGGGGCCGTCGGGTTCGTGGTGTCGCTACGCACCAACAGCTCGCCACAAGTTGCCCTGCGGTGACTGACTGGACTGGTGAAACTCACCAGCGGGCGATGGGGTCGTCACGTCCTACGCGCTTATTATTATTATTAATCACAAAGTTTAAGTAACCTAGATAATAACAATAATAATAATTAATTCGGAACTTTACCAAAGGGGGTTCTTTTAATTATTTTATTTAGTTATTATATATTTTTTTAATATTTTAGTTATAATATTTAATTTTTAAGGTTTTAGTTGTTAGTATTGATTAATTATTATTATTATTAATTCAAAATATGTGTATACTTTAGTTTGCGCAACATATGTTATGCAAATTATAATATGAAAATATCTCTGACCGTTGTGCGTAGTAGTGTTTGACGTTTTTATGGAGTGAGTATATAATTTGCGCTCATTTTATTGATTCGTCGGAATTGCGGAAACAGAGTCCGTTATCTTCCTCATGACGACATTTGACCTTAGTGATAAGATTTTTTATATTTGTGTGCGAGTATATATATGTCATAATAAAACAGATTACTATCAATGACATAAATATGCGACTGCTCTTGTTGCAATCTTCGGAACTTTGGGACTTTGGCCATTACGTTTTTGTATTCTTTATTTGTCATTAAGCGAACGGTTCTGTCAGTTCGCTCAACTGGTGGCAAATGATGTCTAACCATAACAGGTGCTGTTTTAAAGGAATAATAATAGTAGGTTGTCATTACTTTTCGTCAGTACTGCACTGCGCCCGTCACCCGTGACGGCAGATTATAAGTCTCTTATACCCGGTAATTTTACTAGCTACAGTCAATGATATTCTGTATATATAAAAGTAGATACGCCACCTGTGTCTCAAAAACGAACTGCCAAAGAGCATACAGTTGTAGGCAAATGTACGATCATTCGAAATAAATGTGTATATGTGCTGTCACTGCATTCGGAACACTTTTTTTGGTTGTTTTGTGAGCATATCACGAATCTATACTTTTTACATCATTGGCTAAAGTGCCCTAATACCGATACACAGAAGTGCAAAATACTGATATTTTATGGGAAGATCAAATATCTTACTACTGAGGTACTTCTAATAGAAATATTTTTGATACTTTGTCTAAGATATAAATGATTTATTATTAAAATAGTTCGATAGTCGGTTGCATAGTTAGAAAAGTGCACTGACCGCCGAATAGCCTTAGAAAGCGTTATTGCAGTGCATGTAGCCATACTGGGGCGTCGACCTACTAACAGAACTGCGGAACTCCTCACTGGGTCGATTTGCGCCAACACGCTTAACCTGTTGGATCATCAACCTTGTTCTAAGAATTGATTAGTACATAGTTTCTCTAAGCACCAAGAGATAATCACAGCCAACTGCTGGATAGGTTTTCTCATCCAGCCTCCACGACCTTTAGCAAATCGTAGGTCCATCGGGCTGGAGGACGTGCTAAGCACATAAAGAAATTTTGATGGAGATGAGTAATTTTCCGGTCCCTTTTTGAATGTATCAGGTACGTTTCTTCAGAGTTGGAAGTGCCCATGATTGGCGGTATCACTAAACATCAGACCGAAAGCCCTCCTTCCCCACCCCTGTATTATCTTTTCCCTCTTTCTTTTTAAACTTAGGTACCTATATGTTCTTTCGGAGATGGCGTATTCATAGGTGGAGTTATCGCTTCACATCAGGTGAAAACCTGATCGTTTGTCTACCTATAAAATAAAATTAAATAAAACCTATTAGGTGTCTATATCTTAAAATTATTAAAATTGAATTTTATTAGCAGACAGCAAAGTATGACGTAAAGAATAACAAATATTATGTAATAGGTTGTTTCTAGAAATTAATAAATAATCTAAACTGGAATTTAACGACAGAAACGGGTTATTGTATCCATTTTTTTTACATTTAGGTATCTAGTAGTCCTTGAATGAAAACGCACTGATATCTTGTAACAGGTCGCATTTAGCAGGTGTTTCAACGATTATTACTAAATTCATGTTTTTATATTGCAATATTGAGTATTAAGAATTTTGAAATGAAATGAAATGCCATTTATTCGCTATAAATCATAGGTACACGAGGTTTTATACAAATATTACATTCCGCTACGATTGACCCGGTGGGTCATACGAATATTTATTTAATGAAAAGAACATGCTATATAATTTTAATGATACTAATTAATTAATATTGTAAATCCATTAACTTTCTCATAACCAGCCTAATCAAGTTTATCAGCCAGATATTCCTCTACTCTGTAATAGCACTTTTCCACGAGTAGGGTTTTTAGGGCATCCTTGAACTTCGTTCCGTGCAAATCTAACAAGTAGTCTTTTCCAGACTTATTCTAGTTAATCTTGTCGGCGTTAATGCGATTGACGCAGACGTTCTCGTAAGGCTCCTGGCATTAAAAGCCCAAATATTTATTCATCATCATCAGCTCATTATGGAGAAAGTCAATACACCTACAATCATCATACACAAACATTAAACGAAGGGATACGGTAATAGAAGAGGTCAACGATAAATCTGGTTAAAATGAATGTACTTCAGATTACTGTCGCTTTCAAATGTATCTTTATGTACATCATATTAACTCCTGTTTTTTTCCATTCCAGGTTCGACGAAAAGGAGAGCATATCTGGCGTGCAGCAGCTGAAGTCATCAGTGCAGAAGGGTATACGTGCCAGACTCCTCGAGCTGTATCCGCATTTGGAGAATTACATCGATCAAGTCTTGCCCAAGAAGGACACATTCAGAATTGTGAAATGGTGAGATGGATGTTTTGATCCGATACTTGAAAAGATACCCACAAGATTAAAATAAACATTACCTATTGATATTTGAGTTAAGGAAGTTTGATTTAAATAGTTGATCAGCAAGTTGAAGTGACAGTGGGCTGGTCA
The DNA here is from genome assembly GCA_019425675.1 of Leucinodes orbonalis. NCBI lineage: Eukaryota > Metazoa > Arthropoda > Insecta > Lepidoptera > Crambidae > Leucinodes > Leucinodes orbonalis. Next base: position 33,279 of record PQWD01011494.1, on the reverse strand, counting down.
CGTATGTCGCAGAACCGATGGCCGTTGGAGCAGACGAGTTCTGGAGTGGAGACCGCGTTTCAGCAAGCGTAGCGTAGGACGCCCTCCGGTCCGATGGACCGACGACTTGCGAATGGTCGCTGGTGGAGGCCGGATGAGAAAAGCGGAGGACCGAGATATCTGGCGCAAATTGGGGGAGGCCTATGTCCAGCAGTGGACTGCGATAACAAGGATTTAAATAGTCACATTATTATCATTACAGCAAACAGATCTATCATGCTAGAAGGCACCACCATCATATGAACTATGTACGTATAATATAAGTAGTCTTGGGAATTTTGCAGTATTTTTTTCTAGTCGTATGTAGTTTAAAAGTAAGAAGCAGACAGTGGCGTGCACACCATGTATAAAATAAACAGTGCATACCCTGTGCGTCCAGATAACCCGGAAAATCGCCATCATAATTTTAATGATTCCCACTTTTTCTCCTATTTTCCTCTACAGATTTGAAACTATAGGCGATCTGCTGTCATAAATATTTTTTTGTTTTAGCAATTAGTTTTACTCACTTTGCATACCCTACTCATAATCTCTGTGCACGCACTGTAAGCAGACATTTCTCTTGATGGTGATGAGCTACTTCCGTCTATAATCACCAGAGATTCTGATGTTGAGAATGCGGTTGAGATGTAAATTTGTGACTAAAGGACGAACGAGGATGGTTGTAACGTCGCCAAAATGTGGAATTTTCACAGCGTCTAACGGTTCACCCGGGAAGAGTAAGGGTCAGGTTTATTCTAATCTGCCGTCACCTGTTGACCTGATGCTAACCCGAATAAGGCCGAATATGGAGTACCATTATATATATATAGGAACTGCCAATTTATTCTAGCCTTAAAGATCTGTATTCATATTAAATCCTTCACTGTTCTTATTTGTTTTTCAATATTGATTACAGTCACGATCACATCGAGATCATGGTAAACAGCGCTGGTGAGCTGTTGTTCTTCCGTCAGCGTGAAGGACCCTGGATGCCCACTTTGCGGTTGCTGCATAAATGTAAATATATGTTTCTCAATAAATAAGGTTTTTTATGTTAAAGTGTACTGGAGGGTAACCACAATATCATAAAACAGTATTGTTATAATACGTCAGAATTTTTGTACCAGAAAAGACGAAGTAATATTATTGTAACACTGTTTTAAAAGATGGCGGTAACCCCCCTGAACGTTCAAGACACTCACCTGAGCGTAAGTGATACGCCTGACCATTACAGAGCGGCATTGAAGGAGACTAACAACTGATCAGTTATTATTCTGCATCAATGCCGCACTGCGCCCCACACTAGAGACAACAGACGTTAGGTATCTTATACCCGGTAATTATACTAGCTACAGTTCCCTCATACGAAACAAAAGTGCATAACTCCTATTTCCCGAGATGATATCTGGCACTGCGGTGATACCTAGACGACTCAGTATCGAGTCCACCAGTCGAATTCAAGTATCACTTCGATACCCATGCAGAACATAGTCCTTTGATAGGAGATAGTTGAAAGCTGTGTTAAAATGCGTTGTTCTCCAACATTTCAGATCCATTCTTCCTGCCGATGCAGCAAGTCGACAAAGGCGCTATTCGCTTCGTACTCAGCGGCGCTAACATAATGTGTCCAGGTCTGACCTCCCCCGGTGCGCGGATGTCAGGTGTGGACAAGGGGCAGGTGGTGGCAGTGATGGCGGAGGGGAAGGAGCACGCGTTGGCTGTAGGCATGACGTCACTGTCCACGGATGACATGTAAGTTGCCCACTACGTTGGTACATTGCGGATTGGGTGTTGCCGACTACTATCTTAAGGTTGTTGTGGTTGTTGACGGTGTAATGTGCCATTTGAAGCACGGAATTATTTTTCTTTTCGAACATAGGGTGATATAATGAATAGCACAAAGTGACTTTGAACCCACGGCCCCGGGGTTACACAGATATAAAAACCGAACGCTGCGTACCACTATTCCACGGGGGCAGTCAAGTTACCTCTCGGGGCCCTGAGCTGCAGCCCAAGTAGCCCTAAGGTAGATCCGGCCCTGGTCCTAATCTATCTGGGAAAAGTCGCAAAAAGAGTCTTTGTTTTATCTAAGCCGGCTTTGGACATGTCAAAACAAAGGTATTATCGCTTTTATAGCACGTGGACATATTATCATGAAAACTCTGATTTCTAGTCGCGAACCATTCTAAAGGCAAATTATAATCAGCGTCTAATATCCTTCATCACTCAGGTGTTTCATGAATCAACACAAGTTTTCCCGAATCAAAACATTTAAATTTCTTTGCGAAACGACATCTTATAAGTTTCAAGTTTGTTTTTGTAAAACAAAAATTGGCCAACAGGCATTCGGGACGAGCGGCGAATTTAAACGACGGGTTCCGCACACTAAAGATATTAACTAGGTCCAAAATGAAATCTGAAACGTCATTATGAAAGTTACTTATATTTGCGTGATGCAACGCGTTGTTGCGTCAAGTGACGTTACCGGAGAACCAAAACCCCCTTTGGTTTCCTATATATCCTTTTCCCTCTCCGTATTGTCTCAGTACTCAGCAGGTAGGCTACACACTCGTTGATTCTTAGGAGTGGCAAGTGTCTATGGACGACGGTATCACTTAGCTACTATCATAGGTATATATTTCAGGCGTCGACCTGTTCCCAGTGGGGGCGCCAGTTAATATTTATTTGTTACGCTTTTTAGTATATTTTTCCAGCGGCTACAGAAATAGGTCATCTGTGAAATTTTCAAGAACAATTTCTCGTTTCGTCATCGTTCGAACATACTGACGGCTACACACGTCCCGTTTTTCACATGAGTGCATGGAACCCTAAAAAATAAAAATATGGATACTACGCAAAAGATTTCACGTACAAAAACAATCTAAAGCATTGAATGCCGTTTTTACCCTGGAGCATGGAACCCTAAAAAATAAAAGATCGCTAGAATGAAATGCTAACCAAATTTTATTGTTTCAGTGCAAAGGTGAACAAAGGTGTGGGCATAGAGAATTGCCATTATCTCAACGACGGTCTGTGGCAAATGAAACCGGTCAAGTAGACAGTATTTTGTGAAATAGGCTGTACACATTACATAACTGTATCTTTAACATATTATAAGTTCTTTTATAAATAAAATGTACTTGAAATCAACTTTTTTATTGAATTTCAAAACCTGTTTATTTAAACATATTAAAATTAACCTGTTTTTGCCTACAGCTGCATATTATACTTAATCAACCTTTAATAAAGGAAAACGAAACAATCAAAAAAATATGATAAGTACGTATCTACTCAGGCAGTTCCAACGACTACACAGTCTATGTGTTCGTTAGTAGGTATAGTACGCGACAAGTTGATACACCGAGGTTGTGACATTACTTACTAGGTAGGTAGGTAGTTTATATGGAAATTTTTTCGTGTTACACCCGGATTGACATCTAGGATAAGCATTATTTTCTGCTCTGGTATCAATGGACCGCTTAACAATGGAAACATTAATAAAATAATGACTCCGTTCAAATCAAAACCCACAGAGTTTTCCCAATTCTAAAAACACATTAATAGGCTTTCCCAAAACTGCTTCATACAAATGGATACTTAATTATGACGTCACGACTTAGTAGAGCGTCTTTGGCTCAGTGGTGTGGACTGTCGCCTTCCTACCGGGAGGGCTGAGGTTCAAATCCCGACACGTACCAATGTATTTTCGAATTTTTGAAAAATATATGTACGTTATCCGACGCTCTTACGGTGAAGGAAAACATCGTGAGGAAACCTTCATGTGCATGAAGGTTTCCTCACGATTCACACTCAACCTTCGAATCTCTTCGGCTCGTGCCCCTCGTTGGGGACGTTTAATGAGCTGATGATGATGACTTAGTATGCATAGTTTATAAATTTTGTACCACAACTATATAAAATGTTTATTTATTTATTTATTTATTGTTTATGCACACATACAAAATAGTCAGAACAATATATAGTGAGAAAAAAAAAGTACAAAGGTACTGCTTATTCCGAATGGAATTTCTTCCAGCAGTCCTCAACAGGAAAAAAAAACATATTTATTTATTTAACAATTTATGCACACACAGAAAAGACAAAACACAATAAACATGGAAAAGTACGTACAAAGGCACAGCTTATTTCACAATGAAATTTCTTCCAGCTGGCCAAAACAAAAGGAAACAAAGTAAGAAAAGTAGGCAAGTGTGTACTAATAATAAAATAAAAATACACATATATGATTATGGATAAATACATAACTTATAAAAAAAAAAATATAAGCACCCTAAATTATTTTAATTCATATAGACATATAAATAAATGATCAATTTACATGTAGAAAAATATGACAATATACATAAATTTAAATAGAAGAAATAGAAGTCTTTAACTCGTTTCTTAAACAAGGAGACACTTGCACTATCGCGAATTGTAGAAGGCAGAGAATTCCACAGTCTGACTGCATGAACAGAGAAAGAATACGAGAAGAAATCAGACTTATGTGCTGGAAATTTAAGAAGAGACCTTAAGTGGGACCTACAAGGATCATCAGGTTGGTGTACAAAAGAAAAACGATTCCTTAGATAGGAGGGATAAGTAGGGTTATAGAGGACATTATATAGAAGGCAAAGAATTCGGGTATTCCTAAGTTGACGTATTGGGAGCCATTTAAGTTCAGCTCGATAATGTGAAACATGGTCATATTTCTCTTAAGGCCATAAATGAACCTGATAGATAAATTTGCAAACGCTCAAGTTTGTTCAATTGTTCCTCAGTAGCATCCATACTGAGACAGGCAGACATACTGCGGACATACATGCAGACATACTGAGAGTAATGTTGTGTTTATTAAAATGGTTTCAGAGCAAAGTTGATATATATTGTATGTTATCTTTGGTGTTAATTTTTTTTATTAGGTACTTGATGAACTATCCCACTTAACTTTGAAGATTAATAAAATTTATAAAACGTGACTTACCGAGCTGCGAGTTGGCATATCGTTATATTAAGCGCATATTTGTAATCGTATTAAGTAATTCTTACGATTCGAGGACCCAATGATCATGCCTATTGTCGAGTTCTATAAGTTAGGTAATTATATTTTTAGTCAGTGACAAATGTAAATAAAATAAATGTGGTACAAAACATTTTATAAAATTGTATTTTTTCAAGTTCGACATTTAAAGGTGTTATTATTATCGCAGTACAGCCATATCCAGTACAAAGTATAGGTATTTCGACAATAGATACAATTTTAGAATAAGTTTTGTTTTGTGATTTACGATTTGTAGTTGCGAGTTACGAGTTGTAGAGTAGTTAATTAATCTTTTATTCAGAACTATTTATAGTAAAAAAAAACTTTTTGTATTTTTATTAAAAGAATATATTATTACTTAAGAATATTTCTATTCCTAAAACTGGCGGGCAGACGTTACAGGTAAAGTTCAGGGGCCACGAAAATAACCCAAACCTTAAAGGGCTTTTATGGGACCTAAGTTTAACAACTCGTCTGGTGAAATGCTTGAGAAGTGAGCTATCACATCAAGGGGTTCTGGGTTCGATCCCTGGGCAGCAGGTACAAACATTTGTGTGCATGAACATGGCTGTTTGTATTAGTCTGGGTGTTTCTATGTAAAATACTTGTATGTATTTACGAAAAAAAATTTTTGTAAATTTGTTTAGTAGTTAATTGTTAGGAGTTTACGGTTTATAGATCAGTTCATTGAGACTTGCGCTAGTACATGGGTCCCATTTTCACACGGTTGGACTTTGTGAGACGACATAATTTGTTGTGATGAGTAGGGATCTACACCAAGGGGCCCACAAACTACATAAAGATACTAAGGGGCTGTTTGCTCTGCCTGCGAATGGGAATGTACACAGAGCGAGTACCCGCCGTGTTGCCTTAGCGCCTTAGCCCTTTAGTGGCTAAATCTAGCACTTTTTACTATAGGTGAACTCCTTTTAACTATTTAGCCCGAAAAGGCAATCTAGCCCTTTTTCACTGTCTTGAAAATATTACCAAAGTATGAAGTTTTCGCCATGCTTACATGTAGGTACGTTTTTGCTATTTCATCTGCTTACACTAAAACTAAGGTGGCAAAGTGGCAACACTGAGCGCCCGCTTGGTGCGAGGACTATTGCTAATGAGTACTATAATATATTGTAAAACTATTGCAGTTATGGAAAGCAAAAAATTAGAGATATGGATGGAATTGTAATCGTCAGTTTCTGGGTCATTGATTGATACGAGGCGCTTGCAAAAATACAATGTCTTAATCCTGAAAATTAAGGCAGACGGAGTGTCACCGTGACCTACATGGGCTTTCACTATAGATAGACACAAGAAAAACTAATCACTTCACAAGGCAAACCATTGGTATATTTATCTCAATGAGGCAGACATGTTTTATTCGAGGTTTTATTCGAAATTTCCCTCTATTTTATTTTAACGCTCCATTATCCCTGATTTATTTTATAAGTTTTAAAAATATTAAACAGATACGCTTAATGGCCCCTTGAAAAGTAAATTCTCGATACTATTCCTAGCATTATTAATTATAAAACACACTGAGAGCAGTACAAAATCTGTCGTCTTTACGTAATGACAAATTACGAATAAATACCGTAAATCGGAACGTGTTAGTTATAAAAACAGAAATGGCGGTGGCGCTTGTTAGTTCGGCTCGTCAGGGTATTTATTTATTTTTTATTAAATTAGGCTTGATTTTTACAATATAAATGTGATATTTGAGATAAAGAACGTGAATGTAAGTTATAAAATTAGATACCGTAACAGTGCTTTAACTTTGTACTTGGTTTGAGTACGTTGTCGATCAGCTGTTTGTAAATTTTAACCTGTAAATTAAATATTTTTTGTATTTAGTGTTTACTGCAATTTGGTTAGAACGTTTCAATTTTAACGAGTTCATTAACCACAAAAAAGTGTATTTTAAATTAATTTATATTACGCAATGCTATAGAAAACACAAAAGTTCAAAGTTCAAACTTCACATTCATTTGTTTTGGTTTACATTACGTTTTATTAATTTCTCTCAATTGCAGTGGGGAGGCTGACAACGCTGCTAGGAGGCTCTACTCTGATCAGTTTCCAAAATAACAACCCACTATACAATACACCCCAGAGAAAACGACCCAAGATGGAAGGGTGAGTAATACTCATTATTATTTTACTTAATAACCAGAATAATAGTGATTCCATTAGAAACTTTTTTTATTACCGAAGAAACTTCTCTTGAAACCTTAGTGGGCAACTGGACATTATTATCTTTTATCAACCTTGATAACCTTTCTAGGATGTACCTGTTGTTACCAAAACAATAGATAAGCATAAATGTACTGAAAAACCTTGACAAAAACTAGTATATTTTAATAATATATTACAAAACGTAACTTGTCTGTTGATAAGTGGATACAAAATAATGAGTCTTATGTATTTAACCAAGGTAATAATAAAATTATCAAATAACAATTATTTACATGCATGAGTGTACTAAAAATACGGATGGAGTCTCGTTAACAACTTAACAACTAGTGTGCCAAAATTCGGCTAGTTTTTATATGGTAAATTAGACATTTGATTGGCATTTGTCAACAGTCAACAGTCAAAAAACTGAAAAGAACATAGCTTGCGTAGTAAATGTGTACAAAAACTGAAGTGATCAATAGGAAATAAAACACAAATTACTTTTTATATATACAAGGAACATTCAGATTACATATTTTTAGTTATAAACATTAAAACCATGAATAATATCCTACGATAATATGAGAAAATAATTTGTGATAATAACATAAGACAGCAGCTGTCATTTTGGGGACAAATTTTCTGATTGTGACAATCTGTCTGATTTTTTTTTATATTTCCATGTTTATAACACAATACTTAAATGGAATACAGAACATGGAATAAAGGTGTGCCATACATAAGTGTTCAAAGATTTTGGCTGAGGAGAAACACAAAAAATGGTTACCCTAATTGTTTTTTACAATTGTATTGTGTTGGAACAGATATAAATATGGAGAGGATAGCAGAGGAGACAGATATCCTCATCATTGGAGGGGGCCCTGCTGGTATGGCAGCGGCCATCAGAGCTCGGCAAATAGCTGAAGAAAAAGGCACAGTAAGTAGTTCATATATCTCCACACATTCTTAGAATAACAGCTAGTACTACCCTTTGTAGCATGATTATACATTATCAACAAATCCAAGTTGATATTCACACATTTCTATTATAAGGGAATCTTATATTAGCTAACTCCTCTGGTCAGAAAGTATAGTTTTCTTACCTGAAACATTCTACAGGCCTTCTATATGGCATGCACAGAGATTATGAGTAGGGTATGCAAAGTGACTGAAAGTAATCGGAAAAACAATAATTTACATTCTTGACAAATTAAGTGCTGTTGTCGACAGCAGATCTCCTATGGTTTTAAAATCTTTAAACAAAAATGGGTGAATAAGTTAGAATCATTTAATATGTTGGCGGTTTTCCGGGTTGTCTGGACGCACAGGGTATCAGGATCCCGGGCATTCAATGTGTTAAGATTGTTAACACAAGTTAAATGTAGACAATCTTGGTTAATCTGCATATTTTCAATTAAAATATAATTTACTGTAATTTCTAGGAAGTACGAGTGACATTACTAGAGAAGGCAGCTGAAGCTGGTGGTCATATCCTGTCTGGTGCATGTGTGGACCCTATTGCTCTCAATGAACTCATTCCCGACTGGAAAGAAAAGGGGGCTCCCATGAACACTGAAGTAACAGCGGACAAATTTGGCTTCCTTACTAAGTCGGGACGCATTCCGATACCGGTTTTTCCCGGTAATTTTTATTATTGTATTTATATCATAACTTAAATAATAGAGAGCGAAAGCATTACCATCCTCATCGTCATCAACAGCTCTTTAAACATCCCAACAAGGGCATGAACCTACCTGTAAAGGGTACCTTTTCCAATGGGCATGCCAACAACAAGGCCAGAGTGAATAGGCATTTTCTGGATAAACGTGTACCATCATAGGCCTCGTCATCATACCATCAGATAATATAAAAAAAACTTTCTGCCACTGGATACTTAATCATTATTAGCCTATAACAATCTACTGCAGGCCACACGACTCCATATCTATGGGTACATTTGACTGTAACTATATATTGTGTTGGCCTAACCATTTCTGAGTATTTTTAATCAATATACCCTTTTATTTTGTTAAGTTTAAGGATTGTTTTTGTAATTTGTGTTTATGTGTCATTTCTGGTGAGAAATAAATACCCCCAATAAATGATAATTATGTGATTAAGTAAATACCTCTAAGTACACTGATCATTATTACTAATGATCCACATTTTAATTGGTTATCAATGAATTAATTACGTGCTGTTACGAAAGTGATTTACGTATAGCAAAATACTGAATTAAATGTGAACTTAAGAAAACAACAACACTAAGTATTCAAATATTGTAATAATTTGAAAGTATAGATAAGAATATTATTAACAGACTTCAAAAGAGGAGGTTCTCAGTTTGACCTTTTAGTCGAAGATTATCTTGCGTTTGGCTGAAGCAATTTCGATGCGGTTTTCATAAAAGTATTTGTTACATTCAGGAGAAGGTTTTAGTGCTATAATTTTCTTTTATTCATTCAAGGTCTTCCAATGTACAACCATGGCAACTATGTGGTGCGTCTAGGACATTTGGTGCGCTGGATGTCAGAACAAGCAGAGGCGGCGGGAGCTGAGGTAAGTTTGGAATTTTAAAGTTATTTTTTTATGGAATATGGGTCAAACAAGGTGACAGATCACCTGATGGAAAGTGAATACTGCCGCCCATGGACATTTGCAACACCAAAGGAGCTACAAGATGCGTTGTGGGCCTTGTTTAGGGGTTGGTTTCGTCCCCCTTATATGGGAGTAGAGGCAAATTACTTTGCAATAACAAGTTTTATTCAAAATAATGTTGTTTTGTAAGTTTTCATACTTACATAAACTTACTGTTGTTATCCTATTTCTAAGATTTGTCCATCTGATTTGATATCACAAAGCTGTAATATCTTGAACTATAGGCAGTTTATATTTTCACAGATGATTTTTTTACAGAGACGACAGAATAAAGATAATTGTGTGAATCAATCATTAAGTAAATAATGTAAAAGTATATTAACATTACTTACAATTACATGTAGTAAGAGCCTGTAATAATGTTGGTTGTCCTTTATAATTTGATAAATAAATAGAAAAATACAGCATTCATGATTTTTCTCGAATTTTATAAATATTAACAATGGCACAGAATGTTCAATACAATACAAAATATATGTAAAAAATGAGAATAATCTTACGATTATCATCATATAAGCTGTTAAAAGTTGTTTTACTGTAATTTCTGTTAGTATTGTAAATTTTGCATAATTGTTATGCAGAGCATTGTCTCCTGGCACAGGCAATTTTTTTTCAATAAATGGAGGCTTCGTCAACTAGTTGTAAGTTAGTGTTTTGGAAAGATGTAAAGAACTTTTTGATTTGATTTCAATGATTAACAACGGCACGAAACCTTTTATGCGCAAGTCGGATTCGCATTTATTCAGTATTTTTTTATATATCGTTAATTTTTGTTATAGGTTTGGCCGGGATGCGCAGGCGCCGAGTTACTTTACCGTGACGACGGCTCTTTGAAGGGCGTCGCCACTGGTGACGTGGGTATCGCTAAAGATGGCAGCCCCAAGGATATGTTTGAAAGGGGCATGGAGTTCCACTCAAAGATCACCATATTTGCCGAAGGTAGGTTTTAATTGTAGGCAACCATCACCATCACTTCTAGGTGGTAGACTCGATACTCAGTCGTCTATGTAGGTACCACCGCAGAGCCAGATATCGTCCCGTAAAATAAAAGCGCTATGCACTTTTGTGTTTCGGGATGAGGGCACTGTAGCTAGTGAAATTGCCGGATATAAGAGACCTAACATCTGTTGTCTCGGGTGTCGGGTGCAGTGAGGCATTGATGGAGCATAAACTGTCTATCAGTTGTTGGTCTCCTTCAATGCCGCTCTGTCATGGTTAGACGTATCATTTACTATCAGGTGAGCGTCCTGACCGTCCTGTACACTTAAAGATAGATAGATAGATAAATCATTTATTTGCACTAATAGGCATACATGCTTCGTTATCATAACAAAAAACATCTAATTAACAAATCAACACACAACAATACCGATATACACAACATTATTAATATATTGAGCATTTATTCCAAACTACACATGCATGCCGCAGCAGTGCAAAAGGGCAATAGCTCAGTGTAACATACACTCAAAGAGTAAAGCATTTTTTTATATTCGGATGTGAACAGAGTTCTCATTATAAAAAAATAAAATAAAAATAAATGATATGCCCATAACTGATGTTAAAGAAAACTAATAACTTTAATAGTGAATCAGCTTTTCGTTAACACTGCTCTGCGCTCGTCACATGAGCCGAAATAAGTTCGGAACAAACACTTATATTTTGCAACAATAATGTGATGTAACACGCGCCGTAACTAGGCCACAGCCATTGTTGTAATATAATTTCTTTATTATAACTTGAGTGTACATTTCGTCGTCAGGAGAAACAATAAATGTTGTTTCTAAAATAAAAAGTTACCTAAGTTTTTCTTTTTACATCTCTTCAACCTGTCGCAGTCCACTGCTGGACATAGGTCTCCCCCATTTTGCGCCAGATATCCCAGTCCTCCGCTTTTCTCATTTCTTGTTACATCAGCAGTCATCAGTTAGTATTTAATGGACTTATTAGATTGTATTGTACATTTTCAGGTTGTCATGGTCATCTTACCAAAATGCTGTCCAATAGATACAATCTGAGGGAGAAAAGTGAACCACAGTCGTATGGTATTGGACTAAAGGAGCTGTGGGAAGTCAAGCCAGAGGTGAGTTTATATACACTTTGTTCTTATATCCTAATCAACATTTCAAAAGCAATTAACATTAGGAAAGCACCAGAAAATTATTGATCTCATCTTTTTATTACTGAAATTTTTTAACTGAACTTTGGACTTAATTTTGTTTCAAATTACCTAAAACAGAAATCTTGCCTAGATCAGATATCAGATTGAAGTTTTGATTTAACTGAGAAAACTCTGGCAAGAAACTAGGTTACTCTTTGCAATGGCAAGTGCTTTAACATAAATTGTACCTTATCTAAGTCAATACATTTTATCCTTTAAGTATACATCTATGTCAGTGTATCCATAGTGTTATTAATATGACATACAGCCCCATCAGGATAAACATATGTATTTTTTTTTTGTAAATACATACATATTGTACATAGAAACACCCAGATCACTAGAAACATATTCCTATAAACAATTTTTTTTCTGTCACAGAAACACCAACCCGGTTTAGTGGAGCATACAGTGGGTTGGCCATTAGATAAGAACACTTACGGTGGCTCGTTTATATACCACCTGAAGGTGGAGGAGGGTGAAGCGCCCTTAGTGGCTGCCGGATTCGTTATTGGCCTCGATTACGCCAACCCCTACATCAGCCCGTTCAGGGAGTTCCAAAGGTTCAAGACACATCCGTACATAAAGTCTATGTTTGAAGGTGAGTAAGATTTGGTATGAGGGTTGGGTTTATGAGGCTGAAACTGGCAGAAAATGCTAGCAGAAAAAACGCCATGGCCTGGGACGAAAAAGGAATTGGTCCCTGAATTCAATAGAATTTGTTCGAAAATATTCGAAATATTTTTAAGTTGCAGTTAAAGGTTATAATTATAAATGAAAACAGTCTTTTTTGGTATCAAGTCTTTTTCGTCCCTGACCATTGCGTTTTTCTGCTTCAATTTTCTGCCAGTTTCAGCCTCATGCTGGGTGTTAAAAATGGTTAATCAATGATTATGTCGTTTATTAAATCTTTAAAACCTTGAAAAATGGTTTTTAATATTTACGTATCAGTTGTGGATGTAAAACAAAAAAGAAACAACAGAAAACATACACATTGGTATTCATTAAAACATGTCCCTCAATTTGTCACACGAAGTACAAATAAATAGATAAATGGTTATTGTATTTACTGATATTTAAATGTAGATAGTAGATTAATTCAAACTTGCTGGTAATGCTTGTTTTTGATTGAGTCATCACCATATGTTATTGTCTCTCAACACGAGAGAAACGCATAGCATATCTCCTTTCATTGCCTGTTGATCAAGACTTTAATGTATATCTTTAAGACTGTATTTTTTAAGACTTTCTTCTTTAAGACTTTTTAAGACTTTCTTCTTTAAGGCTTTTAAGACTTTCTTCTTTAAGGCTTTCTTTTTTACACTTTTAACTTTAAGGCTTTCATTTTTTACACTTTTAACTTTAAGACTTTCCGTCTTCCAACAGTTTCCTATTGAAGACTTTCGTTTTGAAAAACACATTTTATTCTTGTTATTATTGTTTGTATTATTTATAACAGGCGGTACAAGAATAGCGTACGGCGCCCGTGCGCTAGTCGAAGGCGGTTGGCAGTGCCTGCCCGTGCCAGTGTTCCCTGGGGGGTTGTTGGTCGGAGACACAGCCGGCTTCCTCAACATGCCCCGCATTAAAGGAACTCACAACGCCATGAAGAGTGGTAAATATATCTCTAAACAAACAAACAAAACAAACTTTATTCAAATAAATCTTTTACTAATACTTTTTAATCGTCAATTGTTGTTATTATTATATTTTTTAAAAATCTACCACTGGTTCGGAATTGGTAGGATCTTCGAGAAGAGCCGGCAAGAAACGATAGTCACTCTTTTAAACTTTTTATATCATTGGTTACAGAGTTTTGTCATTTACATACGCGTAACTTTACAATAATTTATTACAAAGATTTTGTAACTGTAACAATATGAGGAAGAAGACCACTCATATTTATCCGATAAATATGCTTCTAGTGTATAGTAACCTTTTTTCATGAAGATTTTTTAAATCTTTAATTTAAACTGGGGAAAGTGCAATTCAGCAAGTCTACTCTAAAATACAGATATAATTTTTTCTTGCATATATCAGGCGTTATTCAGAAATAACGTAGTACGTTAATGTGCAAACTCAAAATGTCTTTATTCAAATATTTTACAGATATGTTTGGATCTCCATTTGTTATTATTATTATTTTTATGACTAACTGGGGAGAGAGGGAGGGAGACTATGAATTTAGACTAGGGGATGGGAAGGCCCCAATTTTCTGACATCATATTTAAATTTTTATTATAATTCTAGCATAAATTCTTAAAATGTGAATGTGTGGGGTGAGACGCAAGAATCATGTAATTTTTTGGTCTTAATTTAGACTAATAATAAGGGATCATCCCCTTATTGACATATTTCAAAGTTTTAGAGGTTATAGGCTTTTCTTCCTAATCAGATCAAAATAAGGTAGCTTTTTAAAAAGGGTTGTCTATTTTTAAATAAACGAATGTAATTGCAGGTATGTTGGCAGCGGAGGCAGCTATGGATCTCATCATATCCGGCGAGGCGACCCACGAGACTGGTGTCGTGCCAACACAGTATGAGGAGAAACTGAAGAACTCATATGTTTATAAAGAGTTGAAGGTATTGTTTTGTTTGTAATTAATAATTTTTTTTTGGACTTCATGATCACCTTATTGAAAGGTCTCGCCAAACTTTTTGACCCCTCTGAACTTCGCACAATGCGCAGTTAACAAAATTCATAATTACGACCTTGACTATACCTGCACAGTAAGCAATTGCGACTATATTCAGAGCGGCCATAAAGTTTGACGAGATCTGTACCTTAGTGTAAGAATACTTAAATATCATCATTTCTGTAATGACGGAAGCGGGAGTAAAAACTATATTTGTTAAAATCTAGTTTAAATAATGTTAGCTTATATGATTTTACATGTCTAGTCAAAAGGAGTGTATAGTCAAAACTTATTTATTCTATTAAGGCCTGTGAAAAGCAGTAGGGCACGTAAAATAAAGTAAACATGTTTCACATAATTGTAACAAGTGTAAAACATACTTAATAATAATAATGTAACATAATAAAAATAATAATAAGGACTTACCGTGACCAAATTAGCCAAGTCCTTAAGAAGGCTGGGGTCCCAAGCAAGAGGAATAAAAGAGCTTGTATGAAAAGATTGATCGATGTGAATGAAGCTAGAGAAGTCAGGAATGTCAGGACCGCGCAATGAGGTGTTCCATCACCTACTTCTCTGGGGCCAAGTCGTGACCTTTATTTATTTATTTTTATAAAAAAATAAGGTTACTATTTTTGTCTGTACCTTTATTTCATACTATTTAAAAGATTTACTTATTTAGAGCGTCGGTGGCTCAATGGTGTGGACTGTCGCCTTCCTATCGGGAGGGCTGAGGTTCAAATCCAGCCACGTACCAATGTGTTTTCGAATTTTCGAAAATATATGTACGTTATCCGACGCTCTTACGGTGAAGTAAAACATCGTGAGGAAACCTTCATGCACGCCTGCGAAGAAATTCGAAGGTTGTGTGTGAAGTCGTCCAATCCGCACTGGGCCCGCGTGGACGACTAAGGCCTAATCACCCTATACGGGTAGGCTCGTGCCCCTCGGGGGGGACGTTTAATGAGCTGATGATAATGATGATGATTTAGAAATATTCAAATTTACCATATTATTCTTCTAAATAAAGTTTAGATCAAGGAATATTAGTGTGTTGTACTCTCTATGCTTTATCTGCATTTTTCTCTAATAATCGTATATATTGTGAACAGGAAGTACGTAACTGTCGTCCGTCATTCCACACAAAACTAGGCCTTTACGGAGGCATCGTGTACTCTGCCTTCTCTACCCTAGTGCGGGGCAAGGAACCTTGGACGATAAGTCATGGAGGTAAGTTATATTTGTACCTATGTTTTGACCCTAAACCAGAAGTAGATTGGTTTACGACTTTATCGCTGTGGAATAAAGTTAAAAGTAATGGTCTCTAATTGACCAGCTTAATCAGAATTAGGTAAATCTCTAAGTAAAGTTGGATATATCTCTAAAAGCCTGGGATTTATTGTTATAACCAGAAAAGATTCCGTGATTAATTTTAATTAAAAAGTCCAAATTATCTATTAGGATGTTATGATTATTTACTTGTAAGTTTAATAGCTAATACCTTTTGGCAAACATGGGATTTGCCATTAAAACTCTCTGTGAGATTCATATTATCAGTTAACAATGATCAACATTTCGGTGCAAGTATAGAAAGAAATCAACCTATTTCCGACGTCTTTTTATATTGTTACACGACAAGTAATAATCAAGAAAAAACTTCTCTTCAAATTCTTTGACTTGATTTAACTCGTACCTTCGAGGACGCTCGCAGTGTATTTGCCTTGACGAAAGTTTCTCTGATTGGTGTGAGCTTAAGGCAGGTGTTCCTCAGGGTGGTGTCTTGTCTCCTTTGCTTTTCTCTCTTTTTATTAACTCTGTATCAAGTGTTATCAGGTCCCATTACCACATCTACGCGGATGATTTACAATTGTATCGACATTTTCCTGTGGCTGATGTTGACTCAGCTATCGCCGCAATCAATGATGATTTGAATAAAGTCAGTACTTGGGCCAGTTCCTATGGGATGTTGCTTAATCCTAAGAAGTCCCAGGTGATGATCATGGGTGGCAGACGCTTGCGTAACACGTTGGATTTGTCTTGTGTTTCTCCTGTTTGTTTTGATGGCGTTCCGATTCCATTTTCGGAGTCAGCTAATTATCTTTGATTCTCACCTCGACTGGAGTTGTCAATTAAATGATGTCAGCCGGAAAATAAATTTTTTCTTGCACTCTCTGAAATTACTCCAAAACTTCTTACCTAGGTCAACTAAAATCGCTCTTTCCCAATCTCTTTTACAGCCTTTACTCGATTACGCTGATGTATGCCATCTCGATGCCACGGAGAAGCAGTTGAATAAGTTGGAACGTCTACAAAACCTTTTCATCCGATTTCTTTTTGGGCTTAATAAGTATGACCATGTTTCGCAGTATCAGTCTGTGCTTGGATGGCTTCCTATTCGACTTCGTAGGAATTCTCGTATTCTCTGTTTTCTTTACAACGTTCTTTATAATCCTACCTATCCCACTTACTTAAAGTCTCGTTTTTTTTTACTCGTAATACTGAAGATTCTTGCAGGTCTCACTTAAAATCTATGTTTGCTTTTCCACCGCATAAGTCTGACTTCTTTTCCTATTCATTCACTGTTCATGTTAGGTTGTGGAACTCTCTTCCCGCTAAGATTCGTGACAGCCCTAGTGTTTCCATTTTTAAAAAACGTGTCAAGGAATTCTATATTTCTAGTTGATATATCAATTTATTTTATATATGTATAATTATTTATTTTAATTCATCATCATCATCATTACAGCCTAATTATGTCCACTGCTGAACGAAGGCCTCCCCTAATGATTTCCACGCGGATCGATCCTTGCAGTTGACATCCAGTATTTTAATTATTTTCATTGAAAGCATATATGAGTATAAATAAAGTGTATGTATATTGTAATGTTCTGTTTTTATTGTATGTTTGTGTTTGTAGTTCTTATAAAGGGGATATGGTTTATTAAATATGTATTTTTATTTTATTGTATTTATATTTGTTTAATATATCGTAACATACTAAGCTTATACATGGATGCGCACTTAATCTGCCTGTTTCAGTTATTTATTTTCCTTTCTTAGGACTGCTGGAAGAGATTCCATATGGAATAAGCAGTACCTTTGTACTACTTATATTTCAATTACATTTCTTGATTTTCTATGTTTATGTGTGCATAAATAATAAATAAATAAAAAATATAACAAATTGAAACATAAAACTACTAACAAAAATTATATATCCAGCATGTTTAACCCATTGAACTTCGGGAATCCAGGCACAATAGAAATTCTATTGTCTGGCGCTTTAGACCGTCATTGGCGGTCAAAGGGTGAAGAAGATACGTAAACATTAAACATAGAAATGTATGAATTGTATTTATTTGTATCAATCAAGGTGCCGACCACGCCAAGTTAAAGCCGGCCAAGGAGTGCACCCCCATCGAGTACCCGAAGCCTGATGGCGTCATCACTTTCGACCTGTTGTCATCAGTTGCGCTAACAGGTATGTATGTTTTGTATTTATAAGCTAGCTTGCCGCGCGGTTTTAACGCGTATAAGATATTCTCCCGCAGTTAAACGATGCCCGGGTGTCTGCTAACTCCATAACAAATTTTATTAAAATCGCTTCGTTAAGTCATCGTGTACAGACAGTACTTGGGCATTGCAATATAGCTTTATTTTACCTAAAGTAAAAGATCAGCTACCTGCCAACGAAAGTCCCGTAAAATTCGGTCCAGCCATTTTCAAGATGTAGCGTGTAGTAAACGGTTATTTCAATATTATAAACAGACAATAATTTTATTTATATATGTATTGACAGACAATATCACAATGCACAGCACCATTTAGCCTCGATTTGGACAAGCAGATCGTACTAACGAACAAAACATTTATGAAAACATGTCTGTTTTTATTAGTCTGGGTTTTTCTAATAAAATCGAATTCCAGGCACCAACCACGAGGCGGATCAACCGGCTCATCTGACACTGAAGGACGACTCGATACCTGTGAAGCGAAACCTGGCTATCTTCGACGGTCCTGAGGCCAGATTCTGTCCTGCAGGTAAGTTCTTATTTGGAATCGTATACTAGTTTTACATACTATGGAAAGATATATTCATTCGTTAGTAATCATAGGTACAAAAAGGTTATGGTTATAAGGTTATTGTTGTAACTTTTTTTTTTAAATATCCTTATCACCCTGATGCGGTGGTCAGAGACTTTTTTATTGCTTTATCCTTTTTTTTAGTGAATTCTTGTGAAAGAAGGCATATCGCCTATGGTTTCAAATCTGTAGAGGAAAATGGGCGAAAGTAGGAATCGTTTAATATGTTGGTGTTTTTCCGGGTTGTCTGATGCACAGGGACTGCTTATTTTCGTATATGGAGTGCACACCACCGGTCGCTGGGTGCCTGGTAAATTTTATCTTGATTTCCTCTGTGATTTGGAATTAACTAATGTTGTTAATACAAGAAGTTGGTCCGGATTCTACCTTAGAAGTGCAATTTTTAACATACCAATCCAGTACATATGAAGTGTTAGATGGAAAAAACGACCAACGCTAACCATCCCTAATCAATTGAAGAGTGGTGTCACGTCACTAATCTTTCTCTTGACATCAGGATTGTGCCGGGAAACACTCATAACACTAAGATTTAACTACTGATAAATGGTATTTAAAGTTTAAGAAATATAATAGTAGTTAAGACCTGCAGTTAAATTAAAGGTTAAGTGGAACAAGGTACGAACTTGAAGATAATTTTGTACTCCATTATTAAATATTATTTTCAATTTTTTTCTACAGGTGTATACGAATTCGTGCCAATGGAGACGGGTGATGGACAAAGGCTACAAATTAACGCACAAATTGCATTCACTGTAAGTAATCAATTATATCTCCCAATTAATATAATTTTGGTGACCAATTGTTACATATTGCATAACAACGTAAAATGAACCATTTATACTACTGTTTACAGTCATTTTTTAGTGTGTTTGACGTTTCTATCTGTATTTTAATTTTTTGCATATTTTCATAGATAATTTCTGGGTGAGAAAAGCGTATGATGGTAATCTAGTGGACAACGGGGAGATCCACCATCTCTTCGAGCCATCACAGTCCAGCAGTGGACTGCTTTGAGTACTTTTAATATAGGCAATTTTTTTCTTTAAAAATATATTTATTGATACTGTACAAATGATGTAATAATTGACGACCATTCGGTGTTGCGGTTCAGACTGCAACAACGTTCCGGGTTCGATCCCCGGGCAGTACAAACATTTGTGTGTATGTCACGTCTGTGACATACAAACAAACTGCCACACGTCTGTTTGTAATGGTCTGGGTGTTTACTATGTATAATACGTATGTATTTACAAAAAAAACTATTTAAGTATGTTTATCCGTTGTTTAGTACCCATAACACTGGCTTCACGTTTAACTTGGGGCTAGATGGCGCTGTGTGAATGTTAGTGGATATTTATATATTATTTTTTGATGTTCCGATAAAACATTATAATATGTCATCACTCGGACAGGCAAGACGTGCGACATCAAAGACCCTTCGCAGAACATCAATTGGGTGGTCCCCGAGGGCGGCGGCGGCCCCGCCTACAACGGAATGTAAACACACGCACAATATATTATATTATATATAGGGTGGTATGTAAATCGGTGGACATAAGCGGAGCATTTGGTCATGGTCCGGATTATCTAGTTTGGTTGTGGATAACCGTACTAATCTATCTTACTATATGTTTACGATCTCTTCATGGCAATGCTGTGCGCGAGGGCCTGTACCCAGTAGTGGGACGAAATAGGCTGATGAATATGATTTGATAATAGTATTCCAATACTAATGTATAAAAATATCTATAGTTTTTTTTGTATATTTATGAAAATATACTTAAAAACATATTCTTAAAAATTGTCTGACCTACAAACATATTTAATTATTAATATGTAATGTTAATTGATAGGTATAATTTAGATGTGAAAATTCTTCAAATGTATATATTGAGGAATGAAAACCTAATAAACCCTAACGATTGCAGTGTTATCACGTTTTGCATAAATATGTCACAATGACACCGTTTCACACATACACAGAGTAAACTATACGCACACATGCTTACAGCATGGCAAAGTAAATGTATTGTGTATTTGTAAATATTTTTAAATATAATGTATCACTTATTGTTCATTTAATTACTTCTATGAAAGTCAAAAAGGTCCGTCGGTTTATAAACCACCCTGTATACTACACACTTATAGCTAAATATTTGTTGTCAATATGAAACTCGCAAAGACTTCTTAATATTGTAATAAAAATAGTTTTGATAATAAACATGTTCTAGAACATGAACAACTCTTCCAAAAGATTAATTTATGTGACAGCAAATCTGACGACATCTTAAATTTTGTTTAAAAATAATGACTAAATCATAAATATGGTTTTTAATAAAAAAGGCAATATTTTCATAGTATACAGGTATTTATTTTTAGATACTTGTAATGTTGAATGTTAGCAAATGTATTGTGATGGCTACCAATTTAATTTTCTAAATATGTGACGTACCTGCCTATACAAGTTATTGTTATATCCGATTAACACTGTTCTTTGAGATATATTGAAAATAGTATTGGTATGAGATTTGTACCTATGAAAATAGAAATGTTAATGATATTTATTGCAATAAGGGCTAAATTTTGGATTAAATATAAGATTTAGCCCTGATTTAAAAGGACTAATTGCCTCACCTTTTTATATTCAATTTCAACGAATTGATCCTAATGTTCATAGAAGAAAGTCCATTTTACATTTATTAATTTTCAAATATTTTTGATAACAATACATGTACACTAATAATCATTTTATTAATATAAAAATTATGCAAACCTTTTGTAAATAGTCATTTACAATCTTCTGTTTCTACCAGAGAGATGTAATTTCTTTTATAAGGGTAGTTTGTGAACTATCTCTTAATGTATGGAAGTGAGCGTGAATGTATCGTGCGCTAAAGAGTTCATATTAGCTTATAAGTGTTAATTTTATATACAAAGTTTTATCTGTAATAAATAAATTATACACATTCTGTCGTTTTCTTTTTGATATCCCTTGCCACGAACGGCGAAATTGTGGAATCAGTTGCTGCCGGAGATATTTCCTGAGCGATACGACCTGGCGACCATAAAAAAAAGAGCGTATTCCCTGTTGAAAGGCCGGCAACGCATTTCAGTGCCCTCTGGTATTGCAAATGTACACGGGTGGCACAAAAGCCCATAATCAATGTTATTTTTTGATAACACCGTCTTACGTAAAATCAATACGTCAATGTTTTAAAACTTATTGTTATAAAATATACGTTCGTAATATGTTTTAGTGTTTCGTGATTACAAAGGCAACAGAACAGAAACACATCATCAGATGAAATTAAATCTAATTCAGCTACATTAAGTAGTGAGCTAGGTCTCAATAGCCCATACTGTGTATGTGGATTGATGTGCATTTATTGTGTATATTATATTATCTGTGATATTACCTACTATGTTCTTTAGGTTTCTTTATATGTATAACTTCCTTCACTACGTAGTACCTATGTTCTGCACTGTATGCCATCTGGGGACTCGGAACTCTAGTAAGCTAAAAGTATCTTTGAAACTGCTATATTGCGAATAATGGTTTAACATACCTTAAGGTAAAGGCTGAATAAGTCATGTGTTATTCGAACATAAAAAATCCACTGTAAAAACCGTCAGATCCGTGACAGAAGTTGACAAAATGAAAATTTCGTGCAAACTACATTTTGGAGCTATATTTACGAGAAATTAACGATAAAATGTATTCGATAACAATCCCTTTCACCTTTCTTTGGATAACGGTAAGTACAATGTTTGTTTTTAAAATAATAACATGCATTCTATATATTTACGATCTCGGATGTAGGTAGGTAAAAGTCTTTATACTCTTATAAAATGATGCTAGCTAAATAATTATTTCTTAAAGAGTTCAAAGTCTAACGCCAGTATTCATGAACGAGACTCCAACGTTGAAATTCATTTAAATTTAGTTAAAAAGGCATAGCGCTATATACGATGTAAACCGGCATCCCATTCTAGCTCTATTTAAGTAAAGATCAATGCTTGAGACTCGTTCTACAATAATACTAATAAATATCTACTGACATTCACACAGCGCCATTTAGACCCAAGTTAAGCGTAAAGCCTACTACTAAACAACGGAAATACACATAATTATACATACTTGTATACATAACATACTTATAAACTTTTTTTTTGTAAATACATACATTATACATAGAAAAAACACCCAACCCATTACAAATACACATGTTCATGCACACAAATGTTTGTACTGCCCGCCGGGAAACGAACCCGAACCCTCGGTATTGAAGTCGACGTCTCAACCGCTACATCAAATGGGTCGTCAAAATACGAGCCTAAGTACTTAAAATAAAAATCCTATACCTACAGATTTAGGACTTGTATTCCAATCTGTAGGTATACCTGATTAAATAAATAGATTCTTTAATTCACCTTTTTATTTCGATCAACTTTTTTACCTTTCACTGACTCGGAGGAATGAGACTCCTCCGAGTTCATTTATGAACGCTTTCGTAGAGAAACAGACTTGGCTCAGTTCAGCGACCTAAGGACCACTTGACTACGGTGACAGTTGATAGTGGATATAACTTGGAGCTTAGCCGTTTGTGCTTGAATATCGCCGCACGGTGACGTAAGATTAGACTACAATGGTGAGCGGACAGTAAGAAGCGGCTTAGAGACAAACTTAGAGGAACAATAAAGTCTTCGACTCGGCAGTAGCGCATTCAAACCCGCTTATTGTCTCCCCTGCTGATTATACAACAGCAGCTAATAATAATAATAATTCACCTCGCGCGCGTAAACGTCGGCGTCCACGGGACGTGCTAGACGATCCAGACGACCCTATCACAGTCGCCGCCGCATCGGTGGCCGAAATAGCTAAAACATTACAACACTGTACTAATCGACAACCGAGATTCCGTCCCCGCCGGCGGAGGCCATCGTCGCGTGTTCTTGTAGGTTCGCACAGTCTAATCGCGTAACTGGCGTGTGCCGGACCGCTTTTCTCCTCAAACATATGTTAGGCTACCAAGCCCGACTACCAACCCCCTGCAACGCCCTAAGTCGAGGTTCGAGTCCAATCGGGGACGCCCTTAGGCTCGTTGTGTAAATTTTAAGGCTGAGAGCCGTCTGTGCCGGCCAGTTGCCCGTCGAAGCTGTAAAGCCATCTGTGCCAACAGTAGTAGTCAGTTCGAAAAAAAAAGAATAATAAAGTGACTTATTGTTTATCTACGGGGACAAAACATTCATTAGGAAAAGGATACAAGCGATTTGTTAGTACATCTAACTTTGTTGGTACTGATACCTTCGACCCGCCTGCCAAGCATATGGTTAACTTAATCATAATTCATTCACTATCGTCGTGGAGGCCCAAAGTCCTGCAGTAGTAAAGTCCTCAGGCTCAAGCCGTTAAAATTTATGGTTTTGAAGATAAATAGCTAAATCTTGTTAAAATATTAACTACAGCGTTCATTATTCAACCTATGGGAACATATATTTTGTATTCAACCATACTTAGAATGGAAGTCTTAAATAACTTTAGTAAATCCCATTCTGCCAAGAACTGCGTATAATGTAACGTACGCTAGCTACCTAAAATGGCTGAGGTATCTAGGGCGGTTTAATTTTTCGCGTCATAAAATTGGCCCGTGACGTGATTTCAGGAGCCCATTATGTAAGTATGTCACAGGCTAAATTACAGACAGGTTCACCGCGCAAAAAGTCTCTTACATGGAGAGCTTCTCGCTCTTAAATGCAAGCATCCAAGGGTTGTTAAGCACACTCACTTATTGTTGAAACAAATTGCATTCGTTGTGTTATCATGATTCATTTTAAATTTAAGCTAGCTTTCTGCTCGCGGTTCGTTGAAAAGTTCCAATTAAAAAGTTTAGAATGTAGCCTATTATCGATTTATACATTAAGTAAGTAATAACATGGATAAGTGCGTATTAAACACAAAAAACACTACTACTACGGTACTCCTTACCTTAATAATACCTAGTTAGTGTGATTATTTTATCCTTGAAAGTTATTGTTACAAGTTCTAATCAAAGGGACAAGATAATCCATTCCATTCCATGAAAAATATTCAACTAATTAGCCAGCAGACAAAGAGGGAAGTTCAAAGTAAATAAACAAAACACATCAGAAGCCAAAACGCTCGCATTGTTTCAAAACTCGAATTAAATTTCGACAAACTTTTTCAATTCGCTCGTCTTTGCGAAAGTGAATACTAGATAAATGAGTTTAATGACAAAGAAACAGTGTTGCTTGAAAGAAATGAAACATTAGCTTTAGCTGCCGCCATGATGGCATGGTATTCCGGAATCACCGGAATGTAAACAATTGGGTATATCTATATGTTGTTCACGAACATGTATTATAGGTAAGTTGAGATGACTTGTTTATTTCACTAAATACCGTCTTAGTCACTACTAAGACGGTTTATGATCGTCCAAGTTAAGCAATATTATTATTAGAGCGTCGGTGGCTCAGTGGTGTGGACTGTCGCCTTTCTACCGGGAGGGCTGAGGTTCAAATCCCGACACGTACCAATGTATTTTCGAATTTTCGAAAAATATATGTACGTTATCCGACGCTCTTACGGTGAAGGAAAACATCGTGAGGAAACCTTCATGCACGCCTGGGAAGAGATTCGAAGGTTGTGTGTGAAGTCGTCCAATCCGCTCTGGGCCCGCGTGGACGACTAAGGCCTAATCACCTTATAAGGGTAGGCTCGTGCCCCTCGGTGGGGACGTTTAATGAGCTGATGATGATGATGATTGCGATGCTCGGTCATTGGATGGAGTTTTTCAGTCAGATCGGGTTTTAGGATTTTATTTTATAATATGATATGAGGGTCAGATCACTCACCTGATGGTTAGTGATATGCCTGACCATAACAGAGCAGTATTGAAGAAAAATATTTAGTGTATGTAGTCAATACCTCTCAGCGACCGTCACCGAGACGACGGATATATACCCGTAGTCTTATACACCCGGTATTTTCACTGGCTATAGTGCCGTCATCCGAAACGCAAAAGTGCATACTCGTAGCACTCATAATTCACTGAACGGCACTGCAGTGGTACCTACCTAGACTCTACCAGGTCGGTATCTACGCGTAAATAATGTATAAGCGCAAAAAGTACATAAGCTTATTTTTATTCACAAAAATGTATCGTATGTTCCATCTGGGGAAATTTTATAGCTTCATTGAATAGCCAATACGAATTTTTATTGGTCCAAAAACAAGACTCCATAAATAATAAAATGATGATATCTACGAATTGGTATGAGCGGTTGGTTCGCCGTAGAAATCGCAATTGGTTTGCGATACGTTCAAATTATATATCGCTTTAGGTTATTGTATTGTTTTTGGACTTTTGTCTGTTCCTGTACAATTCGCAGAATGATGGGTGTAGATAAATTTAGATTATTCGTTAATTTATATTTAAAAGGTTTTGCTCGATTCTTTCTATTTCATTAACTTAGGTACCGCAGACAACTGCAAGATTTAAGCCTCCCCATTTTGGCATCAGGCATCCTGGTCCACCGCTTTATTTATCCAGCAGCCCCACCAACGTCCTTTGGCATATTAATTGGTCTATCAGATCCGACACTAGGCTAAGCATTCAACATCCATCGGTTGTCGATAATTCTCGATAATGAAAAAAGGTTATTATGATATTAAAGATTTCTTAAAAGATGAGGATTGTTAGACATGTTGATTCCACGTCTGCATCTATATTATTTATAAAATTTTTATTAGTTCTGTATGGTTTTCCAAAGTTTCTTTTTATATAATATAATTTGATTATTTTCTTATTAGGATTATATTAAAGAATCTTTGATTTATAATTACAAGGTTGTCTGATGTATATCAGACAATCCAGTAATTATTTTAGCCCATATATAACTTTATATGTAAACTTACGTAAATGAAATGTTTACGACGTAACATTCTAAAACTTTACTCTCATTCCGCCAACCCGAACCTTTATAAAACAGGCTCCATAGAGACCCATAGTTTTCGACATATTGGGCAATCTGTGCTCCGTGCTAACGTGTAATAAATATATCCCAGCACGCGGACCCCTAAGGCGGGTGTCGATTATCAAACCCGCGTCAGGTGCGCTCCCACAAATGGCTCATGCTGGGGTTGGATGCTCAAACTTTTACGCCGCAGAAAATGATTTTAATGGGCAATCTATCGCGGTCCACGGTTATGGGGGGTATAAAAGGGACTTTCCGATAATTCCCTTTGTGCATGGTGAGTTATATCTCAAGTAGAGTGGGAAAAATTAGGCATTTATACAACAAAAGGTACAACTGGTTTATCTAAGTACGAAAGGTTTCATCAAAATAAGCGTGCTCTTTTGTAAGCATGGTGGTTGCTTGATTTCCGGTAAAGTGAGGTCAAAATATGCGAACCGCGATATTAAAAAGAAGTATGTAATAGGTAAATGTTATACAAGACTTACTCCGTGGAAAAGCAATGGAAATTTTATGTTTATGGGGTCAGTTGTCTCCAACGAGTCTTTGACCGTGTAGTTTGAACGTAGAGTTTATGCCCATGATACATGGGATAAATTCCGCGCGGAATGCAAATACCACTTTGTGCATTAGTTTGGTTAAAACATTCCAGCTTCAATCACCTGATTATTTTAAAAGAACCGATTTTTTTAAAAGAAACACGATTCCGTGTGTGGGCGTTAAGCGACTAGTCCTATCATGATTGTGGTCGTTTTGTTGTAACCAGAGGTCTATAAAGGCAACTTGAAAGCTCTAACAATAAACCATACGTTTGGTGTAATTGTTCACTAAACCTACCCATGATGTCCTATTGCAGGGTAGGCCTCTTCACGTAGCATGTTTATGGGCAGATTAATAACCTCCTTAGATTTACTCCAAACATATGTTAGGCTACCACGCCGCCCCCGCAACGCCCTAAGCCGAGGTTCGAGTCCGTTCGGGACGCCCTTAGGCTCGTTGTGTAAATGTTTAAGGCTGAGAGCCATCTGCGCTCGCCACGCGCCCGGTGAAGCTGTAAAGGCCATCTGCGGCCAACACCAGTAGTCAGTTCGAAAAAAAAAACACCTTAGATAAACATTAAACTATCTAAATGCACAATCTCACTCAAAAAGTGTCCGAGACAAAATTCAGTTGGGCAGAATTTTCATTTATGATCACGTCTTTGGCTTCATGTCATCATGACATAGTAGTAGTGAACTCGTGCATTAGATTTTGTACCCTTTTGATGACACCTAAGGTCAAAATTTTATAAATAATTTATGTCATTAAAAAGTCAATGTATGCGTCAAGTTAGTTTATTGTTCATTTAAGCCTACCACGCGAGCCTAATGAGTATGAGAATGAGAGTTCTACTCTAATATAGTTGGGACCATAGCGAAATATAATGATCTCATTCCAGAAAAGACCTGAGATATTATTTTTCAGTAATCCATCCGAAAATCGACCTTTGTGCAAAGATATTCTGTATATATAAAGGTAGATACGCCATCCGTGCCTCAAAAAAGAACTGCCGAAAAGGGTACAGTTTGTACTCTTTTGTTTAGGTAAATGTGTTCGAAATTCGAAATATGTGTATGTGTGCTGTCACTGCATTCGGAACACTTTTTTCGATTGTTTTGTGAGAATATCACGAATACTTTTTTACATCATTGCCTTTGCGGTAAATACTTGACTATCGATCGCGATCTTCGTATACTACGCTATCTATCTGGATATACCCACTCGATAAGAACAAGCATAACAAATTCATAGCTTCAAGACTCTCTCATCTCAGTTGGCAGTAAAAACGTCCAATCTTCGGCTGAGGCTCCCAACGAGCGGGCTACACAAGGTTAAGGGGTTTCGGGTCTAAACAAATTTACATCGTAAAAATGGTTAATGGCCCATCAGCCCGGAATAGGGTGTTAGCGGCCGGCGACTTTATTACTAGTATAAATTCCGACCTTTTGCGCACCAACATCTTATTTTTCCCAAAACCGCCGGCACGGCCCGCTGCGGATTTAATTAGGCACGCGGAATTGCATCAGAATTAAATAAATATATACAGAAATTTACACGGCGCTATTTAGCCTCAGTTCTAGGATTTTTGGGGTAGCATACCTAATAAGGAAAAATATTACTCAATATTTTTTGCAATCTTAAAGAACGTGATATCTAGTTTCTTGATTTTACAGTTAATGCATTACTGTGTGTTATTTAACAGTAAAGTTATACATAAAACCATTAAGTAATTTTACGTAAAAAAGTTATAATCATAAGCTACATATCCGTATCCTTACAAACTTGCCGATCGCACGGTCCAGCACCGGCGACGCATCTTTCAAATGTCTGCCTTATCAACTTTCGATGGTAGTTTCTGCGACTACCATGGTTGTCACGGGTAACGGGGAATCAGGGTTCGATTCCGGAGAGGGAGCCTGAGAAACGGCTACCACATCCAAGGAAGGCAGCAGGCGCGCAAATTACCCACTCCCGGCACGGGGAGGTAGTGACGAAAAATAACGATACGGGACTCTTACGAGGCCTCGTAATCGGAATGAGTACACTTTAAATATTTTAACGAGGAACAATGATAACATTATAAGTAGGAACAATATTTACACATATGACATTATATCCAGTTTTATCTACATACCTACTGGTTTTTCTCTTGTTCCTTCAATCGTTTGTGTACACCATATTCAGGTACAATGTTATCTATCTGACTACCGCCGAAGTTCTTTTGCATGTAGATTCTATGTTACGCACACTTATAACATGTAAGCTTACACAGAAGCTTACTTAGGGCAAATATATGTCCTCGAGATTTATCACAACAAGTAACGCAGCGTATAGCTAAAAGGTTTTAGAAACCAGCAGTGGTCACATTTTACTTTACATTTTAGTAAATGCTCGTAAGTCAACACTGAGGTGGTGCTCGGGATACATTCTTTCGGGAATGGTTTTATTTTATTGCATTAATGCATTTGCTCTGGTTTTGAATTGCTGGCTTTTTTAATCTGTTGTTATGTAATGATAATGCCAATACCACTTTCTATCCAGTGCGCAGCTGAAGACTACTACTACAGGCCGTACAATGTGACAAGAAGCACGCTATCAGGCATAGAAGCATACCGGTCGGCGCTAACCCTGGATTGGTTGGCGGCCGAGGACTCCCGGCAGAGGGAGCTGGCCGCAGCCTTCGAGACGGAAGCCGCCCCTCCGTCCAGGGTCCTGGCGACGGAGTGCATCGCGTACCCGAGGCCGTCCACTGGGAAGGTTGCGAAGCTGATGCTAGAATTGCTGAAGTAAGTAGAAGTGAAATAATGAAATTATAACATAATGTTTGTCTATAGATAATTTCGATAAACAATAAGAATTAATATCCACTGACATTCACACAGCGCCATCTAGCCCTAAGTTAAGCGTGAAACCTGTATTATGGGTACTAAACAACGGATAAACATACTTATATACATTTTTTGGAAATACATAATATTATACATAGAAAAGACCATTACAAACAGACATGTTAATGAACACAAGTGTTTGTACTGCCCGGGGAAAGAACTCGAAACTCTTGGTGTTGCAGCCGACGTCTCCACCGCAACACCAAATGAGTCATCAAATAAACTAACTAGATGCAGAGCGTCGGTGGCTTAATGGTGTGGACTGTCGCCCTCCTACCGGGAGGGCTGAGGTTCAAATCCCCACGTACCAATGTTTTTCGAATTTTCGAAATTATATGTACGTTATCCGACGTTCTTACGGTGAAGGAAAACATCGTGAGGAAACGTGCTCACGCTTGCAAAGAGATTCAAAGGTTGTGTGTGAAGTCGTCCAATCCGCACTAGGCCCGCGTGGACGCCTAAGGCCTAATCACCCTATACGGGTAGGCTCGTGCCCCTCGGTGGGGACGTTTAATGATGCGCTGATGATGATGACTCAAGCATTGAATCATTAGCTACAAGCAATGAACCATCAAGAGCACCTAATTTCAGGAACCTCGAAGGCGACAATGGCCGGCTGATACCAGAGTTGGTGCAAGTGTTGGTACGCGCCAAGTTGCTGGTGGATACTTCAATCCTCGAGGCAGAGCCGGATCTGGACTCGCTGGTGAAAACCCCCGGCGTGATGATGGGGGAACCCCATGTCACTTTTCCAAGGATCTTGGCTATGCTCTGGATGACTGTGACGGATCCTAGCACCACCAAGAAATACGGCTGGTGTCCCATTAATAAGGTTGCTTTGATTTTATTAGAAAAGATAAGAGCATATTACAATTAAAATGGCCGGCAATTTCGTGCACTATCTTACTCGTAATGCAAGTGCACATGAGCGAAAATATGAAAGCCTGCCAATGTTTTTTTTAATTTTCTATAAATCAAATACATCCTATACAATTTGTAATTGTTATCTATTGTGTATTTAATGTACAAGTTTTATGCAGTTGCGCTGAGCCTAATTTAAAATTTAACTATTATGTTTTCTTTTTTTTCTCATTGTAAGTGAACTGTATCTGTTCTTATGAGAAATAAATATCTTTAAACCCAATTTTTGAGCTCACAGAAACAATAACTTGCTCTCTATTCCTTGTGCAATTCAAAAAAATAAAGGTGTTGATGACGTGCAGGGAAAACGCCTGCCAGGTCATGGCTATTGCCCTTAGCATGTTATAAAACTTAAGTGTACTTTCTAACCTTACAAGAAGACCGTTACTCGCAGGGTTCAAATAGATATAGGTACAACGCGCGCGATGTGTTCTGTGAGGCTGGCTCAATCATGTCAAAAAATGGCATAAAGACAATTAAAATAGATTATTTTAAGTGTCTGTAAGTCATTTCTTAAATTATCCATTTATTTTGTTGCTGATTGTAAAAGCTGAGCGTCGGTGGCTCAATGGTGCGGACTGTCGCCTTCCTACCGGAAGGACTGAGGTTCAAATCCCGACACGTACCAATGTGTTTTCCATTTTTCGAAAATATATGTACGTTATCCGACGCTCTTACGGTGAAGGAAAACATCGTGAGGAAACCTTCATGCACACCTGCGAAGAGATTCAAAGGTTGTGTGTGAAGTCGTCCAATCCGCACTGGCCCCGCGTGGACGACTAAGGCCTTATCACCCTATACGGGTAGGCTCGTGCCCCTCGGTGGGGACGTTTATGAGCTGATGATGATGATGGTAAAATATCTAGATGTTTTCAAAAGGTGAACAAGTACTTAGCGGTTACCAAGTCAACCCAAGTGGCCAAGCACATGAGGGCTTTGGAGCCGATAGTCGCCCGCGCCCGCTTCATCATTGAGGAGTTCATACAAAACGTGACGCCATTGAACATGTACCAGAAGAAGTCGCCGGACGAACCGCAGATTATGGTTAGGTTAAAATGAAAACAATTTCATGGATTAAAAAAAATTCATCATAGGCCTATAACGGCCTACTGCAGGGCACAGGCTTTCCCATAAAGCATATAGCCGTAAATCAGCGTTACCGTATAACATAAGCATAACGTATGGCTTTTAGTTTAAGAAATATTTGAACACAATACCGTTTACCGATGACAAATAATTCAACAAATTTGTAACTTAAAACTGAATATAGGTACCACACTTCTTAGCTAAAATGCAGTAAGTGATTTGATATGCAAGCTAAATCATTAATGATGCAGAAAAATTTTAACTTTAATTGTGTCTCACGCTAGTTCTTTGCGTATTTCACCGAAATTACTAATTGAGGTTAGCGCAGTATTATTTATAGTCTGATCGTGACAGTAATTCCCACTATAGGATGCCATCATGACGCTTGTATAAATTTTTGACGCTCGCCACTTGTCTGGATGTAAGTAAAGATCACCTTGCTGCTAACAGCTAAGTTAGTCCATCCTTGAAAACAATAAAAATTACCAATACCAATTGCCATATTATAAAACCATCGGGATAAGCAATTCATTAAAGAAATAGGTGAGTTAAAGGTACCTACCACAGACATCCGAATATACAATTAGACTGGACAAGCCGCCAAGTTTATAGGCAGTCCCAGTGTCGCAATTTCTTTTCGGTTCTTACCTGTGAAAAATTATTCTATTACTTGGTAAATTAACTGATTCATTGCGATGATGGAATGTACAATTGCACATGATGGCATTTTGGAAAAAACGGTAATTTCTTTTAATATTCGTGCGTCTTGACTCGTCTCACAGAGCGTAAACTGGCAGCCAGTGTATGCTCGTTGAGCTTACATTTGTCGCACTTTAAACGCGGCTTGCCCCATCTCCTGTATTGGGAAATCTGTGGTACCTACGCATACATCATACGCGGTATATCCCAGGTAGTCTTATAACAACTTTGTTCTTTAGGCAACATCACCGAAGCAGTCAAGGGGAAGTGGTTTAAAAACTGTCAAACGATCTTTATCAAGACACTACACATCGGTAAAACACTTTATGAGTTTAATACTCTTCTTATAAATACAAC
>PQWD01011493.1:0-22500 GCA_019425675.1 Leucinodes orbonalis | reverse complement strand
GTTGAGCACAATATTACGTGGCGAGATATTACAATTTAACGCGCTATACAATTTTACAAAAGGGAATATTTTGAACTTCAAATTGATAGTGTCCTCATTCTAATAGTGTTGTATACGCCTTATGAATGCAAAGTTTTGTACGTACATGGATTCTTGAAATATTTCTATCCAGTAAAATCGTGGACCCTTTTGGATGGAAATCTCTCCAGCTAGCATAGAAAATCTTTTTTGGCGACGATATGTCATAATATAACAGTGTTATATAACAGTTTAATGTTTTTCAATATGTACATAAGTAATCCTAACCTCAGTAGTAAATCACAGCCAACTTGATTCTTACTGTTTTTTTTATAAATGATTCTGATACTGAAGATATATAAAACTCTGCTATAGTATATATAAAAGCATATTTCTAATTTCGGGACTAATGATTCTGTCTTATTTTGACACATTTTTTTTGTTATTTGGCGTCTCAGCTATCTGTGTCATTAATGTTTTAATGGTCTCTTTAAATAAATCATAAGTTAACTATTCCTTATACGAAACCACAAAATTTAAGTTATGTACTTAATTTAGTATAGCCAAGTATTTCATTACATACGTACATAAAGAATATTCTGACATAATTATAATATGATGATGACCTATGCGGTGTTAATGGTCGAGACGTCAGCTACTACACAAAGGGTTTCGGGTTTGTGTGCATGACATGTCTGTATGTAATGGTCTGGGTGATGTATGTATAATATATATATATACAAAAAAATTATACATATAAGATGTATTTTTCAGTTGTTTATATATTGGATTATTTATATAATAAATAAGTATTTGAGTGATCATTAAATTTAATTGAAGATTCTGACTGCAAATGCTAAAAACGTTTACTTGAATAAATCAATCGTCAATTATTCGAAAACGAAACCAAATCAAGAGACACGCCCGATGGCTGCCAAGAAATGTTAGGAGATTCGACATTTCACACCAAGTTTTGTAATTTTGTTAGGAGTGCGTGCCATATTTCATTATGAAGTGACTCAATGTGTAGGAACAACAACAATCATTATTTTAATGTAAAGTTCCTGAGCATACCGAACTCTAGACAAGTGTTTAAACTCCTTAATGGCTTTTGCATCAGGGCAAGAACAACTTTGGCTTTTGTATTGGTGTTAGATCGTTTGGTCCCTGGAAGCCGTATAGAGCCACATGTTATATTGTTACAAGTTAACAAAGATTCTCAGATGTTGCCGAAAGAAAATATACCCTTCTTCCTTGTGAAGTACGTACTAGGAAGAAGGGCATTTGTATGTACCTAATTTTTTACAGTAACAAACGTCATACATCTAGTGTGATGTGTGAGGCACAAAAGAAAGTAACAAATGCATTTCACTGAACATTTTTAAATCAGTGGAAGAAATTGCACGTGGATAGGTACTTTGTATATTTCAAATTGTATTTTTCATTACTTACATTTTAATAAGATGTTTTTATTTTTAATAGTATGCTGTTTAACAATTTAATAAAGACAAAAGCTAATCAGCAACTGTAGTCAAAAGTTGTTTTTATATTAATAAACAATTTAAATCAAAAAGTATTTTTATCCGAAGACATGGTTTAAGATATTCACATTATATAATGATTTCAAGTTCCTACGAAAGCCCACTTGATGTCTGAAATTTTGAATTTCAATTAAAGCTTGATGGAGGTCGGTTCCAATCATGTTTTGGCGTGTGGTCCTCGTAAGAGCCCTCGACCGAGCGCTGGCTGTCCAATCTGATACGAGTGGTTGTTTAAGCTGGGCCACTTCAATTTCATCGCTAGGGGTATATTCTACAATACAATTTACAAAATACGATGGAAGCTGCCTAGGCATCAATATGTTTCGTTTCAAATATTATTTTCGGAATCATTACGGTTGAAAAGTATGAATTGTTAATTTAATTAAATATGTACATATAAAATGGGAGGTTATTATCTCATGCAGTACCTAGAGGTATGTAATGATATTATTAAGCCATCGGTACTAGTACTTACTGTAGTGTTGTTTTGTCATTATCATCAACTTATAACTTCCCATTCACAAGCCACGCAGATAACTGAGCTCTAATTTTGCTAATTGTTTAAATCCCAATGATAAAATATACTTTTTTACAGCATTAGTTTGATATTGGCAATTCTATCTTTATTGTGTCTCTATAGTACATTTTTGCTTGGTTGGTATTCTACACAGACATCCGAAAAATCTGTGGTATTCTACTATTTCAATGATACCATTATCGATTATCAATAACATGTCTGGTACTAATTATTGCGTCTTAATTGTTTATAGTAATTCTAAATTGGTATTCTACTACTAATTTGACGTAATGGTTAATAACTTTTAAAATAACGTTACGTTACTAATACCCATCGATCCCAATTGGGGAATTCGGATCGTTGGGTATTAACGACTGCCATCCTAAAATTGAAGCCGGGTCCGATTTCTTAACGTACCCTCCAATGCACGTCATCATCTTTATCTTCAGTCAATCAGGTCTGGTTAGGCCAGGGGCATTTTACGAATAAACATGTGTGGAATTAATATAGGTTAAGTTATGTACGACTATATTCCTAATACTGTACGCTAGAATGAGGAGGAAAAAAAATGATTCTTCAAACGTAGTAGTCACCCTCTTTGGAGTGTTGATAGATACTGGCTCTTCACCTTTGATCAAACGCAAACACTCTTTTATCTACATAAGACAGACACCTTAAGAATTGTGGTAGTTAATTAAATTTGAAATTGTTACAATGAACTATTTTTATCTCCTTTTTCTTTGTGTGTACATTAGAGACAAGAATATAAATTGGCCGAATTCGAGTCGGAATCACGTATGAACGGCTACGTGGCAGTATTTACCATAATAAACCATAACTTGCTTTTGCCTGCGACTTTGTTCGTGTAGATAGGTTGTTCTGGGGTGTGTGAAAGTGAGTGTCAACTTTAAATAAAATAAATATCCACTGATATTCACACGCCCTCTAGCCCTAAGTTAAGCGTGAAGCCTGTAGTATGAGTACTAAACAACGGACAAACATACTTATATATCTTTTTTTTGTAAATACATAATATTATACATTGAAAACACCCAGACCAATACAAACCGACATGTTTATGCACACAAATGTTTGTACTGCCCGGGGATCGAACCTGGAACCCTTGGTGTAGTAGCCGACGTCTCAACCATTACACCAAATGGGTCGACACTTTAACCCGCTATTTCATAAGTTAAAACTACGATATCTCATAAGATTTTCATTTAAATCAAATGATGTAAAGGACAATCTTAGGCCCAGTACGAGTAAGGCAAATACAACCAAACATACTTAAAAGCATTGTAACATCCACTTTGGTGTCGAGGCCCGTTCCAGTCCGTGATGGAGGCGTAATTACTTACCAATTTGGTTGGCGCTAAGCATATTACAGCTCAATTAATTCAGTCCCTTCACGCGATAACTTATTAATTTATTATCAGATGTAAATAATTTGTTGAGGCACTGGCTTGCAAGTAATCTATATGATCAAACTGGTCTATCTTTTAAAAAATGTAGGCTTACAGTGATAATAATAAAACATGGTGACTTAAATCAGTGCTAATTGATTTTTAAATACCTAAATATTCCACATGTTGTGTGAATATGAAACAAATTTTAATCTAAGTACTTTTTAATAAAGCAGCGATGTACATTCATTTTATTAGCATCAGCATAATCAGCCACAAGAAGTTGCACAATCTCACTGCACAATTTAAGCCTAATCGAATTACCTGTATTTTGGGATCCATCTTATTAAATATGGTTAAAAACGCTACGTACTCACATTCATCATCATCAGTTCATTAAACGTCCCTACCGAGGGGCCTGAGCTTACCCATATAGGGTGATCAGGCCTTAGTCGTCCACGCAGGCCCAGTGCGGGTTGGACGACTTCACGCACACCTTTGAATCTCTTCGCAGGCGTGCGCAGGTTTCCTCACGATATTTTCCTTCACCGTAAGAGCGTCGGATAACGTACATATAAATTCGAAAACACATTGGTACGTGGCTGCTTCGCTACTCGGCTGGATTTGTCCCGGAATGTGAAGATTTATTGAAGCCTACAAGGCTTTTTATCCTTTAAATTTCAAAGTCAAGTATTGTAAAGCCAAGTATTTGGCACTACGACAAACATTATATTGAATTCAATTCTTTAATTCGATAATGTTAGTGAGGGCCGGTTACTGCAATCCTTTGACAACTGATGCGAACAAACTTGTTTATCTGGGTGGAAGGGTCTGTTAGAAGTATTCACTTAAGGGTCGTGCGCATTGTATATTGCAAACTCAATCAAAAGGTCCTATTACTATCCCGATTACATGTAAGCCTATAAGTACAGTTATACCTGTAAAAATTATTAATATGCTATATATTTGAGTTGAGAGGACCTCCTCTATTAGATCATCAAAATAGTTTTGATTTTAAGTTATGTCCCCTATGTTTTGTATAGGGAGTCTGGGCACGACAAGAAAGTGTTATCATGAACTCACGAAAAATCAAGTGTGGTACAACGTTCTGCGTAAGGTTTCACCGAAATTTTCCCTTTCCCATTTTATAGGTTAGGAATGCCCATGCCGCTCGTTGGGATTTAACCCATAACGTCAATACCATTGCGTCGCCGAGTCCGTCAAAGAATATAAATATAATTCAAACGGAATCTTCTAAGTTCAGTATGTGATCCTCAATGTTACTTACGATTAATAATAACCAAAAGTAGAATTCTTCGAGTTTTGATTGAAAAAACACATGCCTCATTAATACTTTGACTCAAATGTTGTATCAATATTTTGTATAATTTTAAATAAAACTATGTTGTCGATGTAAGAAAAGCTTGTTTATTTATCATTATGTTTTGAGATGTAAAGTATTTTTTCCCGGAAATATTTAATATTAAGAAAATTCTGAGTACATTCATGTCAGTGTAAAATTTATATCTGGGCAGATGTCACACTTATTTGTTTTGACAGTTTTGAATTTCTGTGTTTCCATAATTTGCGCGTATTTGAATTACCGAACACCCAAAACATTATAGAAAATGAACATTGATAAATTGCCAAGATATTAAGAGTCGTCAAAAATAGCGTGGCTTGCTCTTCCTTCAATACTATTTGGATTATTTTGTACGTATCCACTAATATTTGTTGAAAACTTAAAACAAAAATTAATATAATCATCGTTACAACTATACGTATATTGTTTTCAGTTTTACTCTGGTTTGTATCTAGAATTGATTTTAGTGCGGTGATTATCAAAATCGCATTTATACACAACACAGGCCATTTAAAAAGGAATACATACACAAGATAAATGATTTGAATTCCGTTTGTTCGGAAGACATACGCAATATACATAATGGCTGTTATTGACGCAGGTGCAGTCCACGTTACCAAAGACATTTTCCACAAACAAGGTTTTCTAACATTGAACACTTTCACTAAACTTTCGTTCATATGTTTACTGAACACGAACATCCAAGACACAAGAGCACATTCTGTATAAAGTCTGACGAATGTATCCCAGTAGACGATGCAGCCCCATTCACACCCGTAGAATGTATTTGTGACATCATACATATACCTCATTAGAGTGTAGCTGATCCTGGCCAACATAAATTGTATTAGAATTTGATTTTTCAGATTGCGCCTCCATTCTTCGAAGGTAAGAGCTGTCAGTATAAGTATACCGAATGCGATTACAGAAAGTGAAATACCGACTGTACTGCTGACTAGAGTGAATATCGCCAGATATGACGTTTCATTGTTAACATAATAGTATATAACCCGATCCATTGCTTAGATAAAATGTTGATAAACAAAAGCTGGCATCTTGGAAGACTGAGCACTATGTTTTCAGTTAAGTGCAGACTTGTTCGTAACTAACTTGCCTCTTCAGCCATTACACACTTTCTGTCACAGTCACTTTATAAAAGAGCTGAATTGCAGTTCTAACTTCCGACACATCTCGACAACTATTAACAGCATGTACAAGTGTTTTCTTACTAAATAACACTGATATGTACCGATTAGATTGGGGATTTAATATCGCTATTATAATGTTATTGGCCCGCAAAATGCTGATATCTTTATCACTAACATTGATAAATATTTTGTTCAATAATGTTTTGCACTCCTGTATAATATTATACAGAATGTTAATAAAATATCGAATATGAATGACTGTTTTCGCAGTTCGGTACTGATATACCTGCGTGACGTAGGTATACGTAAGCTACGTCAATATTTTAGAATACCTACTACAGCAATGAATAACAAGGTGACTATAATACCTATGTCGAAAAACTTAACAGTCTAAATAAAATTACATATAATTTAAGTAATTTGTCAGAAGTTTGTATCAGGTTACTACTTCTGTGACGATTACCATATTATATCTAAAGGACATCTTAGTTATATTTAGATATAAGTCATGAAATAAAAAACATTTTTTAGAAACACAGATAATATATTTTTAGATATAATACCACGAAAGGTCAAAAATAAGACTCACTTGAGTGAGGAATAAGAAATGATAAATATTATAAAACTCTATACAAATAGTTAACAAGGTGACAGTTTCTAACGATTCGAATAAAATTACTCAGTATCCTACTTTTTCTAAGAGAATATAAACCAAATAAACTCATCCAAATTAGCTTTTCAATTCTGGCCATTCGCAAATAAGATACAGAAAAGAAAATATTACAACACAGGTAATATTCTATTCTCACAAATAAGAAGCGAATTCCCTCGCAATTTTTAAATTGATAACAATTTTTGTTGTCAGATAAATGCGTGTATAAGTCGATATAGTGCTTCGAAGTTGATCTTAAGTTTTACGCGAAGAGAATTCTGCTGAATTATCAAGACATAACTACAAGTAAGTGCATCTACTTATAAAATATTATTGCGTTTTCTAATTTAACATCTAATACCAACATTTATTTTTAAACAATCTACACATTAAACGAATCTATATTATTTATTATTCGTTACTTTTGTGTTTTACTGTGGATTTAACAAATTGAATAAAATTACATTTGATAAAATACTAAAAATTGCACGATTAGTTAAAAAAACCTATAAAATCGACTAGAAATTCTTTGTGATCTACACAGATAAGTGTTTCATCAGAATGACATCAAATCTCAAATGTAAGACTACATACTTTCTCAATAAGTTTACAACCAAGCATTCTGCTTAATAAAAATACTACTTCATATATTGTTTACGGTGACATAAATTACGATTGCGGTAAGTATGCATAACTCACACTTTCGCATAGTGACTATAATTGCAGTATTTGGAAAAAGCCTACAACATAAACATTGTTTCGTATTTCTATATATCAAAAAGTAATCTTAAAATAAATTTAATAATGTCAATTTTGTGTTGCATGAGCCATGTATGGGCACCATTTCATAAAATTCAAAGCAGCTGTTCATGTATGTTTCGATTCTACATGCTACTTACATTAAATAGAAATACTCTGAATTTAATTTTTAATATTCATAAGCCCTTGTAAAAAGGGCTATGTAAAAGTTCACGAAATGAAACACTTACATTAGACGTAAAATTACTCTTATCAATAAGGATTACTATTGATTATACTGAGTACTTACATAGAAGTCTTTATAAGGGATCACAGTTTGGAAAACACTAGATATACAATGATCGGGGACATTTTGCCACATGCAAAAATAAACCAATTGATTGGTGATCAAATATTTCACTAAAATGGAGCTCTTTAACATTTTATTACGTCTACTAATTTTATGGAAATAAATTTATAAATAAATACATTTTGAAAATTCACGTTTACAACAGAATTTATTTAACGACTCATTATTGTCGTTTTTTTTAACATGTTAAATATTTTTATTTAAGAAAGTCATTAAACCTTTTAAATAAACATAAGTTAAATCTCAGTTATAAATATATTCTGTCTTCAACCTTTTGCTCAAAGATTTTTTTTAAGCATTGCGGAATTGTTGACGGTAGGACATGATGTAGCTTACCGAACGCCACCAACTGAATACTCTTACTAGCCTCCCTCTTGAAATAATGCCGGTAATCCCGCACCATTTCGAGAAGGAAGCCATCGACGCATATGCATATATATGTATTGATTTATGAACATTAATAGAATTCATAAAAAAATATTAATAAATAATCATTAAAGTCCATTTCGGTATTAAAAGATGTTTATGCACAAGTGGTCACTCAAATTAGACACACAAGGTAAATTAAAATGCAACAATTTTTCTTCAACTACAGTGGAAGGCCATTAAAAGGTACCCTATGGTATTTATTCTTACAATAGTTCTTAAATATAACGTGAAGTGTACTTAGGAAAATAGCAGGACCAGTTTATTCCATTTTTAATAGACTGCAAGTACAATCTATTGTCATAAGAGTCATAAGATTTGGTTACGTGTATTTGGAGAATCTGATTACCGAGTTGACTACATTTATATCTAAAGTTTATTTTGTGAATCATTACTACTCATATATACTCGGAGGGAAAACCCTTCTAGCCTCGAAGTGGAAGTTACTTGACTAACAATGCGTGCAAAAATTTTCAAAGTGAAAAATAAGATACTTTTATATAGAGTACCATATTCCCCCAGTTCCTTTTGAAGCTACTGATAGGTCACTCAAGTACTAGTTACGAGTTGCAATGTAATTTGTTAAGTACCTAAGCAAGCAGTTAATTACAAGTAAGTAAACATCACGAAAAGGTCCAATTTAAAAATTGGCTCTAAACCATATAAGCTACAACTACAAGATCACATTGCATAGAGGCTGGAATTCTAAAGTTAGTATCGTAAATATTTTTAGAAATATGCTTTGAGATTGCTCATAGCTTTTAATAGAACCTAGAATAATACATACTGCTAGTGTTTTACATACACAAAATAATTAACTGATTGTACGACAAGTGACAATCTAAGGCTACCTACAATTTTATCTATGACAAATTAACATAGGTACTATACAAGTTAATTAAAACTATGAAATCAATAATAAACATCATAATCGAGACCCGCTCATTAAACTATGAATAAATCAACTTAAACTAATGAGGTTGGATAGAACGTGCTTCAAATAAATAATTAAAATCGATTAAATATTTTAGAGATGATTGCTTCATTCCACCATGTGTTCTGTGGAAAAACGAAATACGTATCAAATGCGTTTGTATCATTACTTTTGAAATGTTAACTATTCATATTTGATAAATGAAATATCTTTAAAATTCGTTTTTCTAATAGAAAAATATAGGTCGAATTATATAAAAATTTGATGTACATAGCCAAAAATGTAAAAAAAGAAATTACCTACCTAGACAACATATACAAAATACACTGTTTTTTTAAATATACCAAATTATTTTATTTATATTACAAATCAAATAACTATAAAATAATATAAACCATTACTAGAAAAAGAAATCAGATCTTTAACTCAAAATTTTAATCAGCCAATTACATAAAACTAAATTTACAATTTTTATTTCTTTTTTCCAATTTAGGAGTTTACAATTTTAAGTCAATTGATTTTTGGTGATATACTTTAAAAATAATCAAAAATATATATTTTCGGTAAATTGTACAGCATTTTTGTGTTAAGCGTTCATATTATTTATGATATGTTTTTGAAAGCTTTACCTTGTTCTTCGACTGGCGTATGTTCTTCATCTGATGAATCGAAGCGCTCTATCAACGAGCTCTGTTTTGATAGAGACTGCAAAACAAAATGTTGGGAATGATAAGAATAACCTACACACTTACTGCAAAAATATATATCATATATTTCCACCATTTATCACAAGTTTGTGCAAACGCATTTATTTTGACATATAGTCTGCATAAACATGAATTTGCTAAATATTCCATTTCAGTTCATGTTAGAATAAATAAATACCACCGAGCCGCTCGTCCTAGCCTTGCCCAGATGCAATAAACAAACCATGATCATTATCATCAGCTCATTATACGACCCACCGACGGACACGAGCCTACCATTTAGGGTGTGTAGGCCTTAGTCATCCACGCGGATTGGGCGACTTCACGCTCAACCTTTTGAAACACCTTTTTGTCATTAAATAGTAAGTTTGAGGTTATTGAATTGGCTTTAATACTTTTTTTAATAGAGGCTTTATTGAGCCTGCTAGCTTGACTCTGATACTTATCAAATTCTGTGCTTTTGGCATGTTAAGTTTATTCAGCGTGTTCAATCTCATCGCAAAAAAATTCTTAAGATCACATTACTAGTAAACTTTTCTTTTGAATAATTTTAAACAAAATCCGTTGCGTGATATAATGATACGCACTTTCATGGGAACTAACAAAATAATATTATTAATACTGTTTTAAGACATGACACGCCTGATGACGAATTTTGACACTTTACCTTATTGGACCGACGTCTCGGTGGGGATACTTTATTCCAAAGTGCTTCTAATTGATCGAAGTGTTGGGACTGAGCAATGGCCGCTTCTTCTGGCCCTAAGCTAACCTGTATATTAATTTGTAAACATTAGTTTGTATATTTATTGCAGTTAAACTTTTTATGTTATAATACAATTGTTCTGAAGTATACCTGAGAACCAAGATCTTTATTCTTGGCTTCTTGAATTTTCGATATTTCTTCCATAGAAGCCGATACAGAAAATCTGAAACAAAATATAATAAATATGCTTATTTTGCTATTCATAATAATAACATATTAATTCGATTCAAAATTGCATAAATTGTACGTTCCAAATTATTTTTTGGAAATAAAATATCGATAGTTTCTATCCCCGTACTAAGAGCCTTACTATTGCCTGTGCGAGTAAGTAATTAATTTTGCTGAAAAAGAAGTGAAATATCACAAGAGAATGCAAAACATTTTTTTTTTTGCGCTTGGATCAAATTATATTAAGTAAATTGCGTTATCTTGTTTCAACTTTATGAGTAATCAATACCATTACCTTCGTTTAAGACGCTCGTCCACTTGAGCCATCATAGCTGCTGAAGTAAGATGGCCATACTTCTTCTGCCACGTGTAAGTGTCTAGAGACACTTCTTTTTTAAGTAGTCTCCTCATTGGCCTCTTAGGCGCCAACGGGCGCAACTCTGTTTAAAAGAGACACGATTTAAAACTTTATTCGGAAAAAAGGTTAAATACGCTTTAGGTGTTTTACTTTTTGTTTGTATTGTTTGATTTTGTTAAGTATAAAATTACATAAAACATCATTCAAAATTAAAGGTAGTTTTAGGTAAACATCTCAATGTTAAAGACTACAATGTTATAAAAGAGTGATTTCTCCTAAAACAGGTCCTAATACACTTAAATGGAGATTCCAATCACTGAGATTTTATGTAAACTATGAGAACATGAATAATTATTTCTATTATAACAGGTATAATATAATGACTTTTAAATCGTTACCAAAACGTTCGCATTCAGAGGTGCGATGAACTAACTAAATAGTACACTGCAAAACGCCAGAAGATGTTGTGCAATTATGTTCCAAAAGGCATAAACGCTATCATAGTCACAAAATATTGAATCCACTGAACTAGCATCCTTGAACAAGGCC
The DNA here is from genome assembly GCA_019425675.1 of Leucinodes orbonalis. NCBI lineage: Eukaryota > Metazoa > Arthropoda > Insecta > Lepidoptera > Crambidae > Leucinodes > Leucinodes orbonalis. Next base: position 10,839 of record PQWD01011493.1, on the reverse strand, counting down.
TTATTACTTCAACGGACATCCAGAACTTATTGATACCTATCATCTCATCACGACTTGCACAAGATAGTCGAACAAAATATTTTCAGGAGCAGTGTTTTAGGCAGATGTTATTTATTCATTTCTATATTCTACTTTAACTTTTTGTTTTCAGAAGAGGTTCTGGCACAGTCAATGTGAAACTTGGTGAAAATGTGAACTAATCCTGGTTCATACTTAAATATTTTATTAATCAAACTCAACTCAACTCAATTTCCTCATAAAGCTTAGAATACTTACCATCCGCATTTTTGGTGGGGGCAGCGTATGTTGGGATCTTGACGTAAGTAGCCGGTGTGTTGTGCAAACAAATAATGGGCAGGCAACCTGTTGAAAACCATTAAGCGAAATGTAAAATGTTAGAGCTTTTATGAATTCTGTACCCATTTAACAAATTTTCGGGCTTGGTTTTAATACCAGAGATAAGTTAAATCCCAATTAAAATTTTAAGCATTTTAATGGATTTGATATGTAGAAAATATATTCAATGTTTGGAAAAAAAAAGTCTATCGTTTCAGACAGTAACATTAATTAAGATTATTTATGTATGGATGCCCAAGAGGGTTGTATTAAGCTGAAAAGATTAAAATGAGGATGTTTCACAAAGTTCAGCATTTACATAATCGCGTGTTTTCTCCTTGTCCGGTACAGCTGTCAATATCATCTACGGCCAACAGTGAATAGGTAACATTCCGAAAAAATCTAATTTCTATAAAAAAATATATCAAATAGAAAATCAATGTAGTGTACCTCTGTCTAGAAGATGAATGACGAGACGTGAACAATCACTTGTAATTTGGAAGCCCAGTAGTGGTACATGCAACGCTAGTGAGGTCAGGGCCAATCCGCGCTTAGTCTCCCAAATGATTAGTGTCTTGTCTTCCGCACCTAAATGAAAGGAAGAATTTTTAAACGTACCTTTTATAATAAGCTGATAATGTTAAGCTTACACTTTTATTCGTCAGACATTGTAGTTGCGATTGCAGTAAGCATGTACATTTACAGGAAGCGTTAACATCATCATCATCATTACAGCCTAATTATGTCCCCTGCTGAACTGTCTATTCAAGAGGCCCTTAGTGGGCGACCACATTAACATTTAAGTAAGTATATTATTGGATAATGCTACCTTAATTCAAAGGGTATGATGATCTTTTTAAACCATAATGTAATTTTAAGAAATTTTACTAAATAACACAAGCGTCTATATTATATTGACACAAACATAATAAATAATTGTCTGTATCGAGGATTCAGTTAAAAGGAAAAGTTTGTTTTAAATTATATTGAGATTCGTTCGGCGCTTTCAAGCGGTAACAAACTTCTCCGTTATGTATTACCGTCATTTAGGGAAGTGCTGACGTCATATTTAATTGAATGCTTTTCGAAATACGGGTAACTGATGTAGCAAAATAAAACTTATTAGTTTCTACTCAACAAAGTTTCTTCTTTGTTGAAGTTTTTAAAACAATACAAATATTTTTTTATATCAATTGTTGTCTCTTTCTTGTGTTATGAAAAAAAACATTTTTGATATTTCTACAACACTTATAAAACAGTATACTATTAAACTATTAAACACTTCATCATCAGCTCATTAAACGTCCCCACCGTGGGGCACGAGCCTACCCGTATAGGGTGATTAGGCCTTAGTCGTCCACGCGGCCCAGTGCGGATTGGACGACTTCACACACAACCTTCGAATCTCTTCGTAGGCGTGCATGAAGGTTTCCTCACGATGTTTTTCTTCACCGTAAGAGCGTCGGATAACGTACATATATTCGAAAATTCGAAAACACATTGGTACGTGTCGGGATTTGAACCTCAGCCCTCCCGGTAGGTTGGCGACTCCATTGAGCCACCGACGCTCTACACACTTATTTGAAGTTTAGTTCACAATATTTGCTGTGTGTTTTAAGCTGTTGATATTATTATGTTCTTTTTCTCAAGATAGTATTAGATCTCATATATAAGTACGTACCGAAAGTAGCTCAAAGGATATATCGTTCAGATCTTAATTTATGTTATTTTGCTAGTAAGTAGACCATGTCATTAGTTATCTTTTAGCATGTAGGAACTGCCTAAACCTTAAGAGTGGGAACTAAGCTATTTTCGCGTCTATTGGATAATTTGGAAAAAGAATTCCCAGGGAATTCAATCATATGAATGAAATAACACATATATTAACAATTCAACATTGAAAAATCGGTTGTAAGGTAAAATAATTTACCAGATACAGCAATGGTCCCGTCACCGGTGACCTTAACACAAGTGACTTTTCCCAAATGGCCGATAGTAAATGAAGATCAGAGCCGGTGTTGATGTCCCACACGATGAGTTACAGTCCCAAGAGCCTGACACCACCTGCGTGTTGTTCGTGATGGATACGGCTACGCACGTCACTATGTCGGAATGACCGACTAACACCTGGACAAGAAAAAGTAGATTATTCTTTTTCAACGAGCTGTTTAACGTCTATATTTCTTTTAAATTGTCCAGCATTGAGGACAGTAAAACGAAAAAGCTGTAGTTTGTATAATTACTAACAACTATCAATTAGATAAAGATTTCGTTATTCGGCCATTTAACGTTTAAAATATTCAATTATTCAACTTTCAGTTACGCAATCTACTTGAACTAGCTATTTTGAAAACCGTCAATTAATTGTGATTACTAACTAGCTTCTAGCCGTTTTGTTTTATCGATCATTCGAATATTTATTATCTTGACTAACAACTGTTAATTTTTAATTAATTTCCAACCGTAATTATCTTATGTAAAAACTTTGAATTAAGTTTTGTTACAAGCAAGAAAATTTAGAATTCTGCTTCTTGCATATTCCAAATTAACCGTAAACCAATCTGCTACAGGACGTATATGTATTTTGAAACAAACCAAAATTTTATAAAACTGCTTAATACCGAAGAAAAAATATATCTCAGAATATAAAACAAGAAAGCACTTCAATATCATTTCAATGTGTAGGTCATAGCAATTCTGCGACACGCGAACCCTCGTAAAGTCAGCATCTCATAACCCTTCCTATTCCCATGGGCTCTTAGTCTAGTGGAAAATAGCAGGACGAATATACATCCCCGACCGCCCATTCGCGTGCGTAATGATTGTTTTAGGCGTACAAAGAAACGAATGGAAAATGTATAGGTACCCACTCTGAGATGTACATTTTCAAAGTTAACATCTAAGTACAAAACTCACTTAGTCATTGGACAGTAGTGATAGCATAATTAGTTTCACAGTAGTTATTAGGCAAAAAGCTTTAGAATAATAGCACAACGATTAAAGACCTAAATTTAAGTGAGATAAAGGGGGTTTGCCGCCATCTCTTAAGTCAGTATTGCAATAATAATACTTCGCTTTTTCTGTACATACAAAAAACTATGCTGCTGACGTATCAATATAATAATACTGTTTGAAGCGATGGCGATAGCCCTCTATGCATTTCTGAGCAAAGACCAGAGACTTGCTAGTTGCGTCCCTAATAAAGATATAAATGTACAAAAATGTACCATCTAGGAGTGTCAACCAACTTTTAGGCATCTTAAAAGAAGGGACTACTATGTAATGTTTGATACGAATTGACGGTTATTTAGTTCCTCTACAAATTGTTTATAAGTATTAACTTGTTTATTGATTTTACTAATATTACAACTTCCATTAAAGTGAAGCTATGGACTCGTATAAACTTATTTTACAAAACACGAGCGTTCTGTCTCACGCCATTCCTTCGTCAGACCTTCTAAGCCTAAACTTAGACATAAGTCTGAGTCGATTAAATTAATCTTCCCGAGGAGAAACGAAGACTGCCAAAACAATCGTTAAGTATATTAATCAAAGTAGTCTTAGATAAACAATAAAGAAGCACCTAGGTACATAGAAGACGATATAATTGAAATGATTGACATTTTTTGTGTTGACTGACACAATGGGGACGTGAACTGATCAAGCCTTATGTAGTTAGTAACAGATGTAAGCTATGTAATTAAGTGGCCCTTTTTAATAAATTGTAATATAGATTAAGTTAATTAAGAAGTACCACAATTTAAAATTGGTATAAGTCTACTAAACAGATTCTATTGTAGTAGAAAAATTGTGAGCCTCTATTATTATTTGCAGCTTGTAGGTTTACTCCTTTTCCGATATTATTAAAAACCTATTGAAGGCCAGATCCAGTCTTAAAATAAAACTCATTGCTCACGCCTTAAGACGTTATTGGCGCTCAAAATGTTGTAAAATCATGACAGTTGTTTCTAATTCTTAAATGTATATTCAGACACAAAATAGCTCTTCTACCCTAAAACGACGAACTTAGATTACCATGCATAACTTAATCTAACTAAATAAAATGTAAGAGTGTGATACAATTTAGATAAATACAGAGGTTACCCTTGCTATTGTTTTCGTATACTCTATCATCGTGATCCCTTGATGAAATCCCTTTTATACTTTGAAATGATTCTTCATAAAGTGAAAATGTTTCACTAACACAGAACTAACATACAGTTTAAACTGCGTAAATTTTTAATTACTTAGTATTTTCAATGTATTGATGACTGCAGTCACTGTGGTCACGGGCACGCCGACTATATGTAAAATAAGTTTTGATTCAATATCAATATAGCAATGTATTATGCCCTCTAATATTACAAATGTACCGTTGTTTGCCTTCAATAGCCTAAACCACTCACCTGCGATAACTTTCCGCCGTCCAACTTCCACACCTTGAGTGACATGTCCATGGATCCAGTGACCACATGCTGTGAGTCCGCTGTGAGCGCGAAGCACGTGATCCTCTCAGCGTGGGATACGGCGCGCCGGTCTTCGTCCCCGCCTGCCAGCCCCCAGATGCGGACAGAGTTGTCACCGTCAGACAATACCTGCGGTAAAAACGTATATCAAACACCGCAAAGCCCGGCCTGCCCGGTTATCTTAAGATTGTAAACACGCCAATTGGCACTGGGCCCACTTGGTGGATTAAGCCCTTGTCGTGTGGAAAGCCTGTCCCTGTAGTGATACTTTATAGACTGATTATGATTAATTTAATCACATAGCCGAATTAAATTTAAGCGTGCAGATAATTACTAAGCACTAAGCGTGGAGTTGACACTAAGTCCAGTCGTGTTTACGCGAGCTGTTAATAACTTAACAAAATTCTCTAGGTGGTAAGTCACTACTGGCGATTTCAGAACAAGATTATTTTTCAGGTTACCCGAGGTTCATCACATAGTTATGCTCATCTGACATACGGGGTCGGAAAAAGAATAACTACGTGCTAATAAATAGCTCACAGCTGATGAACGTATCACCTCATTTCACATGTAATCTACAGATCAGAATACCTGGTTAAAAAAAAACCCTTAAAACGTGATACATGGATTTTGAGTAAACTATGGAGATGAGATCACAGCTTTACCATAAATACAGGCTTTGTGGGGAGAAATACATCGCGGGCGGTTTACCACAACACTATTGGTATCTGCATGTTAGAGATGTCACGGGCTACGACTTTAGATTGGTACACGAATATCCAACGTTTTGATCGAGTAAACTTATATCTCATATTGTTTGTATGGAGTAGCTGTTATTGTTGTTAGTACAAACATAGTTTACAAAACGAAGGGACCCATGTTTAAATATCTATTCATTAATGTCTTGTTAGGAATGATACTAGAGGAGAGTACTGATGAGTAAGCCATATAAAAATCTAAACAGGAGATTTCTGCTAAAAATTTTTAGAATACTTGATATTAAAAAAATATTTTAGGAATATTCATTCTGTGAATAAACTCCAGGCTGAGATTCCTAGTGGATTTCCACTTTCACATGATCACGCATACCGGCTATTAACGAAAGCGTTTAAAGATATTTATCACCATTGACAAAAAATATTGAAGCTTAATGCTTTCTTCAAAAAACAATAGAAAACTGTAGCAAATCTAGTTTTTAGATACTGTGTAACATTTAGTAAATAACTTTTAAGAGTAGTAACACAATATATTATGTGCACGATTCTTGAATAAAATAAAGAAGTTCTATTTGTCTCTATTCCAGCTAAACAAACATCCCTACTGTACATGCCTAATTGCATTGATCGTGTTTGAATTTAGGTTACCCGTCAATCAACCCTGCGCACGCACTAACATAATGATTTAGTTACAATAATATTTTTTAACAGACACCACATATGTATAGGTAATAATTAAGAATAGTTAATTTTTTAGAAAGTAGCCAACAAGGTTGCCACTGTAAGAAACTTGGCCTTCCACATGGTTATGGAGGTCAGATGAGGGCAGGTCCTGAGCGATCTGGTCGGATCAGCTTCATAAAACGTACCACGCTTACTGTAGAATTAATTCGGGTGTTGAAGACTACCATATCGGATGGGTAATATTATTTTCACCAGCACTTCGGCATATAACATCCACTGCTGAACAAACGCCTTCCACAATGACTTCCAAGCGAGCCGAGCCTAGCAGTCGACATCGAGTTGGGGGTCGGCTCTTGCTTTTCCAAATACGTAGACGCGCCACTCGAGAATATTTTCGCCTTATCTCGCCATCGGTTCTACGCACTATGTGCCCTGCCCGCTGCCACTTGAAACTTAAAAAATCCTTAGTGAGCGACCACTTCTCACTTCCGCATATCAGTGTGCCTAACTACCGTTAGTTGGACTATCGATAGTTGATCTCGAAAATCATCTATACTATCGATCGGCCGATCGATATTGCAATATCAGGTTGATTGATTGAAAATGTGTTTGGCATTATTAATTCCGATTTCCATCATTTTGGATTTCTCCTCGAACCTGGACTGTTCTGGCGGCTCTGCAGCGATGCGGTATCGACTGGCGATATATCGAGTGATGAAGTGTCTCTCCAACGCAGCGACGATGACCGTTCAGATCCAAGACCAGCGGACAAGACCTATCCAATTGCGTCGTGGTGTGAGACAGGGGAGTTATATCCCGAAACTGTTCACAAACGCATTGGAGGATGTCTTTAAGACCCTGAACTGGTCTGAACGAGGCGTCAACGTCAATGGAGAGTATATTTCTCATCTTCGTTTTGCTGACGATATCGTCATCGTGGCAGAGCATCGGAAGAGCTTGCGGAGATGCTGAACAGCCTAAATGAATCTTCCCGACGAGTTGGGCTTGGCATGAATTTGGACAAGACGAAAGTCATGTTCAACAGTCGTGTCATGCCACAACCGATGCGTCGATGGCGTCCGTCTCGAGGTTGTGCAGGAGTATATCTACCTGGGCCAAGCCATCCAACTTGGCCGGCATAACTTCGAGAAGGAGGCTAGTAGGGTTCAGTTGGGCTGGGCGGCATTCGGTAAGCTACGTCATGTCCTAACGTCAACTATTCCGCAATGCTTAAAGACGAAAGTCTTGAGCAATGCGTCCTACCCGTACTAACATACGCAGCTGAGACACTGACTGCGGATTGGTTCACAAGTTCAAAGTCACTCAACGCGCAATGGAGCGAGCTATGCTTGGAGTCTCTCTTAGGATAAGATTAGAAATGATTTAATTCGTAAGAGAACTAAAGTTACCGACGTAGCCGCCGGATCAGCAAGTTGAAGTGGCAGTGGGCTGGTCACGTATGTCGCAGAACCGATGGCCGTTGGAGCAGACGAGTTCTGGAGTGGAGACCGCGTCTTGGCAAGCGTAGCGTAGGACGCCCTCCGGCCCGATGGACCGACGACTTGCAAAAGGTCGCTGGTGGAAGCTGGATGAGAAAGGCGGAGGACCGGGATGTCTGGCGCAAAATGGGGGAGACCTATGTCCAGCAGTGGACTGCAATAGGTTGAAGAGAGAGAATTCCGATTTATCACACGAACCTCTAATACGACATATAATATAAACAATACGTATGAATGCGATTATTATTTATATCCATGACTCAACTGAAAAAATAATATTCAAAAACATATATTACATAGGATTATATATATTTCCATTTAATGATCTACTAGGCCTCAAGTAATATTAACCCATTATTTCCACTCTTACAAAAAGAGACGGCATGAATTCATTCAATTTGAACAGACAATTATAACTACGTTAAATCCAGACTAAGTAAGAGGACCGACTCTTATATAAGTATTCAGAATGAAATAACTTGTTACTTATTTGATTCACGAAAAATCTATAGTAACTATTGTATTAAACTATTGTATTTGTTTCAATTAAATTTGTTTATATTATACCACAGTGGTATAATATAAAGGTATATATATATATATTTTATTGCTTATGTAGGCCGACGAGCTGGCGGCCCATCTGATGAAAAACGGTAACCGCGCTCAGACAACTGCAATGCTAAGGGCAAAGCCATGCCGCAGCCTATCAAGAGGAAAGGGCTCTCTTTAAACCTTGTTTGAAGCCATGTGCCAGACCCTATCAAAAGCTTTCGCGATATCAAGGCTGACTGCTAGAGCTTCGCACCACCGTCCAAAACTTCAGCCCAGCGGTGAGTTAAGTAGGCCAAAAGATCGCCAGCAGAACGACCATGACGAAAATCATACTGACGGTCATTTATGAGCTGGTGCTTCTCAAGGTAACGAAGTGTCTGGTTTAATGACACGCTCCATTACCTTGGACAACAGGACGTTACCGCAATGGGCTATAGTTAGAAGGGTCCGACCTGGCACCCTTTTTGGGTATGGGATGTATGTGGGCGACCTTCCATGAGGAAAGCATCCTTCTGGAGTCATACGAAAGACAGTAGAGACGCGTTAAGACAGGAGTCAGCCTGGAGCACACGTTTTCAATAAATAAAAATATAAAACTAAGAATTGTGATTAATGGACAAAATATTCCTCGACGACGTCGACTTATTTTCGTGAATATTTATTTTGTTCGAAAAAGGTATAAAAGAAGTATATATGTATATTTATTGCTGCTTTGTAATTTGTATTTATTGGTGTCTGTGATCGCTATGTTAGAATAAATTACAACCAATGAGTCTCTAAGATTCAATGAAATAAAATACTATTATTTTCGTTTTGTTATGTTTTTAAAAGTTAATGTATAAGTCCTTTTACTTTAAGTATTTTAAGTTAAGTAATTTTACCTGTTTTGAGGATTTATATAACTCTAGTGATATAACCACGGACACGATTGACCATATTTGGTTTTGAAATAATAATTTATGCAAATTGACTTACCGCATACTTCATGTTCAAGGTGACTTCCAAGCTGGCACTAGTCAGTGGTCTGAAGCACTATTCCCGAGTCAGCAAGCACACGTGGACGTTGCGTGACTGTCACCCGATTGCACGACGGCCGTCGGACATCATTAGTAGTGACTGCAGTGCCGCTGAGTGACCTGATGGAACATTTTGTTTACGGATTTGGGAACTTATTTTTGTGTAGGTACAAATAATACATTGTTAAACTTAAGTTAATTCTGGTGTTAATTGAAAATTGAGAATAATCTAAATTACTCATTTTAATGGAAGTTACTTTTACGAAACAATGATTTGATTTGTAGTATATTAAACACCGCAATAAATAAATAAAAATTCTTCGTTTCAAGCAAAATCGTATAATTATACTTTAAAAATTTTGGAACACTTACCTTATATGTCAAAGATGGGCGAGTTATCCGCTAGTTGCCAACCAATTCCTATCTTCTGAACCTTAAAACCATTAGGTTATTAGGGGAGAATGTCAACAGGTGATATGACCCATATGCCCATTCAGAGTGGTTTGTAAGCGATGAGTAGACAGCTGCCACACCTCACGAGAACCTCGAGCGCAGCTTTACTGCTAGTTGTCCATCCGGGAGACTTCGAGACAGCTGATCGGTATTAATTCACTCTGTTGCACTGGATAGATTCACGGAATGATTTAAGTCTTTAAATGTATGGAAACTGAGAACCATCAATATTTTATTACTTTCAATTAAACACATAATAAAGTTACAATATAGAGGCAATTATTTTTATATTATTTTAATGTTTTAATAATACCTGCCAAGGTTGTTAAGGTGCTTACTAACTGAATTAATGTGGCTTTGTTAAGAACAATTATTGAAATCTGAATTCATTTTAAAAAGTATTTTGGGTTTCTATTTACAAACAGGTAAGTGAAATTACAATCTTTTACTTGCTATAATCTCTTAACGACACACTAAATTAAGATGACTAAAGTTCTAAAGGACTCGGCTTTAATCGCAATGTGATTGACTTAATCTCTTTGAATTCGAACTTAACAGAAGATTTAACCCAACCGGTGATTTAATGCCCAACAGTGTAGTGGTTTAGCGTCAGCTTTGAGCCATAGGTCTCGAAATCTCTACGTTCAGCAAAATCTAAGAGTTTTGAACTTAGTTTGCCATTACCATTAGCATTTGATACATAACTTTGTTAGCTATTAACAATAAATATCATTTATTTAATATTTTGATGGTTGGTGAAGTGAATAATAGTAGTAAAAAAGTTCCCAAATAATATTTTAGAACACTTGTCAAAATATTTGTGCGTGGTCACTACAAAGCTACATATTGATTTTGATAGTCGTGTTTTGAAATGGCTGTTGTAAAGGTTTTTGTACTTAATTGATGTGACATTACTGATATAATAACATAATTGCTAATATTATACTTACTTGTAGTAGTGTAATATTCGTTGTGATTTCGTTTGCTCCTTTTCAATTGTTCGTTGGTCTAAAGTTATTAAATTGTCCTCAGTGTGGAATGAATATATTGTACTGTTTCCTCTACGGAAAAAAACGCAAGCTGAATTTTGTGTTTGTGGAATCTGGTTAAAGAGTGA